>SOZL01000964.1:0-69174 GCA_009733165.1 Naja naja
CACTGTGCACTCTCATAGGCAGGGCCTCTGGGGTGCCATTGGCTGAGACAGTGTGGCTGGCAACCCCAGGGGGTAGGGCCTTCTCTGTGGAGCACCCACCCTATGGATCCAACTGCCCCTGGAGCTTTGGGTGCCCCCCGAGCTCCACTCTTTCCACCGGGCCTAAAACATGGTTGTTCCAACTCTGGCTGACCTGGACTGAGGGGGGTGGTGGTGTGGGGGAGTTTTAATGACTTTTTTTAGTGTTTTAGACTGTAATGGGTTTCTTATTTGATTTAATCTCTTTTTAATTGTATATTTGTATTGTTTTTATAGTACGCCCCCCAAGTCCTTAGGGAGATGGGGCGTCTTAGAAATCCAATTAATAAATAAATAATAATAAATAAATAAATACTCCCAACACAACCTGCGCGGCCGCATTTTGCACCAGCTGAAGCCTCTGTATAGTCCACAAGGGCAGCCCCAAATAGACAGCATTGCAGTAGTCAAGACGGGAAGCAACGAGCACTTGGGTAACCATCGTGCAATCTCGGTCCAAATAGGGGCACAACTGGCATACCAGGCGAACCTGGGCAAATGCCCCCTTGGAAACGGCTCCCACCTGCTCCTCCATACTAAGCCGTATATCCAGGAGGACACCCAAGTTGCACGCCCCATCCATGGGGGGCAACACCTCTCCCCCATGACCAAAGATGGAATCTCTTGGACAACCCGAGATGCTGGTAGGCACAGCCACTCAGTCTTGGCCGGGTTGAGTTGGAGCCTGTACTTGACAATTCTCCATTTATTATTATTTTTGCTTCCTGTTGTGTATATATTGCCACTGTACTTGACAATTCTCCATTTATTATTATTTTTGCTTCCTGTTGCGTATATATTGCCATAATTATCTTTGAGAACTTTTCACCGATATTCATGTGTTTTAACTGTTGCATTAGAAAAGGCCAATTTACGTTGTCAAAGGCTTTCTGGGCATCTAGGAATAAAAAGGCTGCCTGTCAATCATTATGTTCTTCATAAAATTCAAGAGTGTCTAATACTATTCACACATTAAATTTTGTTTGTCTATTTCGAAGGAAGCCATTTTGATCGCTATGTATGAATTCATTTAAATAATTTTTAAATCTTTCAGATATGATAGTAGTAAATGTTTTGTAATCTGTATTTAAAAGAGATATCAGCCTGTAATTTTGAATTCTTGTCTGGTCTGTACCTTCTTTTTTAATCAATACTATATCGGCCTCTCTCCAAGATTTTGGTATTTTTCCATCATCAAGCACAGCATTGAAGACCTCTAATAAATGTTGGTTCAGGGTATTCTGATGTTCTTTGTATAGCTCTGTAGGCATAGCATCTGGGCCTGATGCTTTGTTGTTGTTTTTTGTTTGTTGATTGCTTTGGTTATTTCTGTCATGGTAATTTCTTCATTGAGCATTAATTTCATATTTTCTGGGATCTTTGGTAAATCAGCTTTCCTTAGGTAGGTTCTAATCTTTTCTTCTGAGTAATTTTCATTTCTTGTATATAATTTTGCATAGAATCTCTGGGCAATGTCTTTTTTAGAATTGTCATCATAATGTATGATCCCTTCTTCATCTTGTAATTTGTTTATTCGTTGTTTTTCTCTATGATTTCTTAATTTTTGTGCCAGCCACCGTTCAGGATTATTGGCATTTTCAAAATAATTTTGTTTAGTTAGTTTAATTTGTTGTGCTATTTTCTCTGTCTCCAAGATAAATAGTTTATGTTTAAGAAGATCTAATTCGCTTTTCAAGTTTTGATTATTAGGTTCTGTCTGGTGCAATGCCTCCATTTGCTTAAGTTCTTGTTCCAATTTTTCTTGATGTTTTTTTTTTGCCTTATTTCTTTTGGCTGTATATGAAATTGTTACACCGTGTATGTATGCTTTGGTGGTATCCCAGAGAGTTTGAATTGAAATATCATCTTGTTTATTTATTTCAAAGAAGGTGTTCAATTCTTTTTCTATCATTATATTGAATTCTTTTTCTTTGAGAATTGCTCTTTGAAAAGTCCATCTTGGTGTAGCTTTATGTCCTTTCCACTGTATACTTATGGGGTTATGATCAGCTCAGGTGTTAGTCTCTATAGTCACTTTACGTATTTCGGAATCTAAATCTTTGGATATCCAAACCATATCAATCCTAGACCAGGTTTTGTGGGGATTCGAGTAGAATGTATAATCATTATTTTCATTATTCCTTTCCCTCCATAGGACTATCAAGTTCAAATCTCTAGTCATTTCAAAAAATGTTTTGGGAAGTATTCTTTTTTTCCTTTTACTTATGCCATTATGTTTATGGTCTCTTTTCCTGTCTATAATCACATTAAAGTCCCCAACTATGCATAACCCATCGTACTCTATGTCACTAATTATATTATGCAAATTTTTATAGAAAGACTCTTGAGCTCCATTTGGTGCGTATATCGAGGCAATTATTGTATTTTTGTTATTTAATTTGATCTCAACAATTAGAATTCTCCCTTCTTTATCTTTGTAAATCTGTTTTGCCTTAATTTTATTTTTTACATATATAGCCACACCTCTTTTCTTTTCCTGATCTGGTGATACAAACAAGTTCCCTAACTTAGGTTGTTCTAGTAAATATTTTTGATAGTGTCTTATATGGACTTCTTGCAGAGCAATTATATCGGTTTTCAGTTTTTTTAGTTTGACAAATATTTTCTGACCTTTATTGATGAGTTGAGCCCGTTAATATTTATTTATTTATTGACCAGATCCCGCATTCTTCATCTATTTGAAATCTTAATATTTGTACCATTATCTCTGCAAGGTTTTCTCCCTTTTCTTCTTCCACATTTTGAAATCTTAAATAGAAGAAGAAGAAATAACAGGTAATCAGAGTTGGAAGAGACCTTATAGGTCATCTAGTCCAACCCCACACACAAGTGGGAGACCCTACACCATTTCTGACAAATGGCAGTCCAATCTCTTCTTGAAAGTCTCAAGTGATGGTGCTCCCACAACTTCCAAGGGCAAGCTGTTCCATTGGTTGATTGTTCTCACTGTCAGAATATTTCCAGGTTAAATCTCTCCTTGTTCAGTTTCCATCCATTATTCCTTGTCTGGCCTACAGGCACTTTAGAAAATAACTTGACCCCCTCCTCTCTGTGGCAGTCCCTCAAATATTGGAAGACTGCTATCATGTCTCCCCTGGTCCTTCTCTTCCCTAGACTAGCCATGCCCAGTTCCTGTAACCATTCATCATATGTTTTAGTCTCCAGTCCCCTAATCATCCTGGTTGCTCTTCTCTGTACTTTTTCTAGAGTCTCAACATCTTTTTTATAATGTGATGGCCAAAACTGGATGCAGTACTCTAGGTGTGGTCTTACTAAGGCTTTATAGAGTGGTATTAGTACCTCACTTGATTTTGATTGTATCCCTCTGTTAATGCAACTTAGGATTGCATTAGCTTTTTTGGCTGCTGCTGCACACGGCTGGCTCATATTTAGCTGGTTGTCCACTGAGACTCCAAGATTCCTCTCAGTTACTGCTATTGAGCCTGGTTTCACCCAGTCTATATAGGTACTTTTGGTTTTTCTTGCCTAAGTGTAGGACTTTACTTTTCTCTACATTGAATTTCATTTTGTTAGATATGGCCCAGTGTTCTAATCTGTCAAGATCCATCTGGATCTTGAGCCTATCGTCTTGGGTGTTAGCTATTCCTGCCAGCTTAGTATCATCTGCAAATTTGGTAAGTTCCTCTTCTATTCCCTCATCTAAGTCGTTAATGAAGATATTCCGCTGCGGGGAAGGGCTGAGGAATTTGGTCAATACCTGTCAGATAAGATCGCGTGGATTCGGGGTGGGTTGTGCTCTAATTTGCAGTGATCTGATGATCGGGGTGCAAACAGTCTGGCCAATGTGATCTGGGCTGAGTTCGATCCTGTTTCCGAGGATGAAGTGGACAGGATTATGCGGCGTCTGAGTTCCACCACATGTTTGTTGGACCCGTGCCCCTCCTGGTTGGTTTATGCCTCCAGGGAGGCCACCTGTGGTTGGCTCCGGGCAGTGGTCAACGCTTCTTTAAGGGAGGGTGTTTTTCCCTCCGCCTTGAAGGAGGCGGTGGTGAGGCCCCTCCTGAAGAAGCCTGCCCTGGACCTGACCATGTTAGATAACTTCCGTCCAGTCTCCAACCTTCGCTTTTTAACGAAGGTTGTTGAGAGTGTGGTGGCTCAGCAGTTTCCACTTTTCCTGGATGAAGCAGACTACCTAAATCCGTACCAATTGGGCTTCCAGCCTGGTTTCAGCACGGAGACGGCATTGGTCGCACTGATGGATGATCTCTGGAGGGCCCGGGACAGGGGTTTCTCCTCTGTCCTGGTCCTATTAGACCTCTCAGCGGCTTTCGATACCATCAACCATGGTATCCTTTGGAGGCCTCGAGTGGCTGGGAGTGGGGGGCACTGTTCTTCGGTGGCTCTCCTCCTACCTCTCGGGGTGGTCACAATAGGTGTTGACAGGGGGACAGAGGTCGGCCCTGAGGGCGCTCACTTGTGGGGTCCCTCAGGGGTCAGTCCTCTCCCCCCTTTTATTTAATATCTACATGAAACCACTGGGTGAGATCATTCATGGTTTTGGGGTGAGGTATCACCAGTATGCTGACGATACCCAGTTATACATCTCCACCCCAAACCAGGTCAGTGATGCCCTCTCCGTGATGACCCGTTGTCTGGATGCAGTATGGATCTGGATGGATGGAAACATGCTTCAGCTCAACCCGGCCAAGACTGAGTGGCTGTACATACCGGCATCTTGGTCCAGTCAGGATTGTCCATTGTTGGCCATAGGGGGAGAGGTGTTGCCCCCTGTGGATAGGGCGCGGAACCTGGGGGTCCTCCTGGATGCATGGCTCCGGTTGGAGGAACAGGTGGGAGCCGTGGCCAGGGGGGCCTTTGCCCAGGTCCTGCTGGTTCGTCAGCTTCGCCCATTTCTGGACCAAGATGCCCTGCGTGCAGTCACTCATGCCCTTGTCACCTCTCGACTCAACTACTGCAACGCTCTCTATCTAGGACTGCCCTTGCATACCATCCGGAGACTGCAGCTGGTGCAGAATGCGGCGTGGTGGTGATGGGTTTCGATTCTCCCACCCCCCCCGCACCTGCATTGGCTGCGGTTGCACTCGGGTAGATTCAAGGTTCTAGTTTTAACATTTAAAGTCCTACACGACATGGGTCCAGAATATTTAAGGGGCGACTCCTGCCGATATCAGAGTGCCAACCGCCCTGTCGAGCACACAGGCAGGGACTTCTCGGGTCCCGTCCAGCAAGCCAGTGTCGGCTGGCAGTCCCCGAGGCGAGCCTACTCTGTGGCCCTGTGGGTACCCGTCTGGCCCCTGACCTCCGCCTTCCGCACGACCTGAAGACCTGTTTATTTGACCAATCCGGGCTGTGATGGCCTTCTCAGAGGGGATGGTTTTTAAATTAATTTTAATTTGGACAAATATTGGGCTTGTTTTGGTTTAATTCTTTTTTAATTATTTATTGTGGATGTATGATTTTAGTTGTGAGGCCTTGAGTCTTGAGATGGGCTGGCATACAAGTCCAATAAATAAATAAATAAATAAATAAATATTTATTTATTTATTGTAAGCAGTGGCACCCCACTGCTTACTTCCCTCCATGTAGACTTAGACCCATTAAGGACTACTCGTTGAGTACAGTTTGTCAGCCAGTTGAGTCCATCTAGTGGTGGTGCTATCTATTCCACTTTTTTCTAGCTTACTAAGAAGTAGGTTGTGCTCAACTTTGTCAAATGCCTTGCTGAAATCTAAATATATTATGTCCACAGTATTTTGCTGGTCTACTAATTTAGTCACTACGTTGAAGAATGAAATAAGATTGGTTTGGCATGATCTGTTCTTAACAAACCCGTGCTGACTGCTAGTTATTACTTTACTTGTTTCTAGATGTTGGCAGATCTGGTTTTTTATTATCTTTTCCAGTATCTTCCTGGGTTTTGATGTTAGGCTGATTGGTCTATAGTTTCATGGGCCTGTTTTTTTTCCCTTTTTTGAAGATGGGAACCACATCAGCTCTTTTCCAGTCCTCTGGTAGTTCCCCAGTGCTCCAGGATTTTTGAAAGATATGGTGCAGTGGTTCTGAGATGACCTGTGCCAGCTCCTTTAAAACTCTGGGATGTAATCCATCAGGCCCTGGTGATTTGTGTTCATCAAGATCAGACAGGTGTTCTGTTACTATTTTTTTGCTTATTTTAACTTTTATTTCTGGTCTGTCTTTTACAGTTATGTTTTTGGTGTGTTGAGCTATAGTTTATTTTTGCGTGAAGACTGATGCAAAGAATGAGTTAAGCAGTTCTGCTTTCTCTCTGTTGCCTGTTACTTCCTTGCCATCTTCTCCCTTTAGTGGACCGACTATTTCCTTGATTTTTTTCTTGTTATTTATATGTTGGAAGAAACTTTTTTTTATTATCTTTGACTTTTGTTGCAAGTCTTTGTTCTTTCTGACCCTTTGCTTTCCTAACTTTGTCTTTGCAGATTCTGGCTATCTACTGATATTCTGCCTTAGTTGTATGTCCTTCTTTCCATTTTTTGTATTTGTCCTTTTTTTCTTTCAATTTGCCAGAGAGATCTTTGTGCAGCCATGCTGATTTCTTCTTTGATTTCTTGTTTTTCTTTCTCAGTGGTATTGTGCTGGTCTGGGCTTCTATGATCGTACTTTTCAGTTTCCCAAGATTCTTGAGTTGTTTTCCCCTTTAGGATTTTCATCCATGGAATCTTTCCCAAGTTCTCTCTGAGTTTATTAAAATCAGCTCTTTTAAAATCCAAGACTCTGGTGTCATTATGTTCTATTGCTTGTGTTTGTGTTATGTTGAATTCTAGTATGACATGGTCACTCTCACCCAAGGATCCTGCAGTTTCAACTCCCTCTATCACTTCTTCTCTGTTTGTAAGAATTAAATCCAGTATGGCTGTCCCCCTAGTTCCATCCTCTACCTTTTGGACAACAAAGTTGTTAGCTAGATTGGTTAGGAACTTATTTGATTTCTCACTTGGTGCAGAATTAGTTTTCCAATTGGTATCAGGTTTGCCAATTGATATCATATTTTCTTAATTGTATCATGTTCTTGTACTTCTCGTGACTCTACATTCTTTGGGCTCTTCATATTTCCTTCCAGAATATTCTTATCTCCATCTCCTCTTCTCTTAGGTCTTTCAGTTTCTTGTGGTCTTTCTGTTTCTTCTATTACTTGTCCTAGGTCTCTACTTTCAATTATATCTTTCTCTTCTCCTTAATCTCTTTTTTATTTTTTTATTTATTTTATGTTTTTATTTATCTGATTTGTCAATCACTTACAAAATAATAGGTATAAGTATAAACATGAGTAAAAATACAGAAAATAGGTATGATTAAATGGGGACAATAGGACAGGGATGGGAGGCACGATGGTGCACTTATGCACGCCCCTTAGGAATGGGGTGAGGTCAATAATGGATAGTTTGAGGTTAAAGGAGTGGGGGTTTGAGGATGTAACTACAGAGCCAGGTAGTGCATTCCAGGCATTGACCACTCTGTTGCTGAAGTCGTACTTTCTGCAATCAAGTTTGGAGCAGTTACCATTGACTTTGTATCTGTTGTGTGCTCTTGTATTGTTGCGGTTGAAGCTGAAGTAGTCATTGACTGGTAGGACATTGTAGCAGATAATTTTGTGTATTACGCTTAAGTCCAACCGTAGGCGGTGTAGTTCAAGATTGTCCAAGCCCAAAATTTCAAGTCTGGTGATATAGGGTTTCAAGCAGAGGAGAGTAGTACTCTTCTCTTGAAATACTTCTGGACTCACTCAATTGTATTAATGTCTGATATACAGTGTGGATTCTAGACAGATGAGCTGTATTCGAGTATTGGTCTAGCAAAGGTTTTGTATGCCCTAGTTAGCAATTCAATATTTCCAGAGGAGAAGCTTCCATGTCACAGTGTTGCTTGTAGAAATCTTCAGCCTTTTCTACGGTATCAAGCTTATATCTTTTTTTCTGCCAGGTTACAATTATCCCTTCCGGTGTTAACCATCTAAAATTAATGTTATTTTTATTTAGTCTTGTCATCAAAAACTGGTAGTTTCTTCTTAATTCCCTCATTCTTTTTGGGACCTGTTTTAACACTAATATTTATTTTCGTTTATATTCAAGTTATTCATTGCGTGTTTGATGCAAAATTTTGTCTCTAATCGATTTTTTCGTAAATTTCATGTGAACTTCTTTAGGGAGATGGTGTCTTCTTCCGTAGCTCGTTTGGACCCTATATATCTTGTCCATTTCAGAGATCATTTTCTCTTTCTCCGTCTCTAAGGCTCCCACCAGTAGTTCAGCCATCTTTTCTGGTAAGTCTTCTTCTTTTTCTTCTATTATATTTTGGAACCTAAGGTATTGGGCGGCTCTCTCTGCTTCAAAGAAGATCACTTATGTTTCTAATTCCTTGTTGGTTGAAATTAATTTCTCATTCATCTCCACGAGTTTTTCTTCTTTGGAGAGTCTTTCTTCTACTTCCACCAGTCTTTGTTCATTTTTAGTAATTTGGACCTGGAAGGCTTCAAACTTCCCATCTATCAGTTGCATTCTTTCTTTTAATTCACTTGTGTCATTCCTTATAACACCAATCTCTTTTCTGAAATCTTCATGATTTTTTAACATGGCTTCTTGATTTTTTAGCATAACTTCTTGCATGTTCTGCATCATGACTTGGAGATCCTTATAGGAGTTAGATCGTTCCCTCTGGATCATGTCTTCTTTTGACTTTTGTGTCAAAGGACTGAAAGACATCATAGAGCCTTGTGTGGCATTTTCCCCCACCCCTATCTTTGTCAAATTTGGGTTACTTGCCATATTAAATAGACTTTTCCAAAAATTATTGTTTAACAAAATATCCCACTTATGACTTCCACCTCTTTGACCCTCCACTGTTGGTTTATATTTTATGCCTTTAATTGGGTATTAACCAATCACCTATTGATGGTATTTTTAAACTATTTTTTCCCCTTTTGCCCCTTTATACCCTTTATTCAGTGGAGGGGGAGAGAGGTTTAGGCCCTAGATAAGAGATCAACAATCAGAAAGCAGCAATACAGATATCCCAATATCAAAGATACTATTTTTAACCTTATGAGATTATTAATTATAGTGGTTGTAATAGAGTTCTCTTCAATAACACCAAAGTATGATTAGGCTTTCTTATTCCTATGTAACCATTTTAGCAAAAATAAATCTTATATTTATATTT
This sequence comes from Naja naja, assembly GCA_009733165.1. Lineage (NCBI taxonomy): Eukaryota > Metazoa > Chordata > Lepidosauria > Squamata > Elapidae > Naja > Naja naja. The sequence goes on from SOZL01000964.1 coordinate 9,274, forward strand.
AACAAAAGCTATATTCAATATTCAATGAAAATTTTAAAGGATAGATTATAAATTATTGTAAGTGTTCATATTCTAAAAAGATATATAGATATAAAGATATATTATTTATAAAGGTATAGATAGATTTGCAAGGGGTTTTTTGGAAAAGCAACTTAGTTCAATATGTATAATATAGTTATATAATTATATTTCAGTACAGTACAGTTTTTCTTTTTTTCTTTTTTTTAAATTTTAAAAATAAACTTTATTAAACATTTAAAAAATATATACATAGTACAAAACATTTCGTTAAATATGAAACCAAAAAGATAAACATAAACAATAAACATAAAACATAAACATTTCTAGTTGCTTAGATGGTGTGTTCTTATCAAACAATTTTCCAATACTTATTTCCTAAATCTGGTAAATACTCCTATTGTAACCTCTTTATATTTTGCCTTCCCTATCTATTTACTTGCTGGTTTCTATCCTTTATCCTATTTATTTATTTATTTATTTATTTATTTATTTATTTATTGGACTTATAGGCCGCCCTCTCTCCCTAGGGACTCAGGGCAGCTTACAATAAAAGATGAAAGTACAAATATTAAAATACAAGGGGTCTTGGTGGTGCAGGCTGTTAATAGCCTAGCACTTAGTTCCAGCTGCCTGTAATTATTGCAGGCTCAAATCCCACCAGGCTCAAGGTTGACTCAGCCTTCCATCCTCTCGGGGTAGGTAAACTGAGGACCCAAGATTGTTGGGGGCAACAAGCTGACTTTGTAAAAATGCCGCTTAGTAATAAGCAGGAATATACAATGGAAGGAAGGCTATTGCTGAGCGCATTGGGTTGTATCCCAAAAATTGTAAGCAGCCCTGAGTCTCCGGAGAAGGGCGGATATAAATATGAATTTAAAAAAAAAATTAAACCAATTAAATTAAGCCCAATAAAAGTTAAAACCCAATTAAAACTTAAAATAGATAAAACCCGCCCCTTCAGTCCAGGCCGGTCTGTTGAAACAACCAAGTCTTTAGGTCGCAGTGAAAGGAACGGAGGTCTGGGGCCAACCGGAGCTCCAAGTGGGGTCGATTCCACAGGGTGGGTGCTCCCACAGAGAAGGCCCTACCCCTGGGCACTGCCAGCCGACCCTGTCTGGCCGACGGCACCCCCAGGAGGTCCTGCCTGTGGGAGCCCACAGGGCGACTGAGAGTCGACACTGGCAGGAGATGCTCCCGCAAGTACCCCGGACCCAAGCCATGTAGGACTTTATATGTGATTACTAATACCTTGAATTTCACCTGGATGGGAACCGGTAACCAGTGCAGCACACGCAGGAGGGGTGTAACATGGGAGTATCGGGATACTCCCATCACTACATGCGCGGCCGCATTCTGCACCAGTTGAAGCCTCCGGATGGTCTGCAAGGGCAGTCCCATATAGAGAGCATTACAGTAGTTGATTCGGGAAGTCACAAGTGCATGAGTAACCGTCCGTAGGGAATCTCGGTCCAAATAGGGGCGCAATTGGTGCACCAGATGAATCTGGGCAAATGCCCCCCTGGTCACAACTCCCACCTGCTCCTCCAAACTGAGCCATGTATCCAGGAGGACACCCAAATTGCGAACCCTATCCACGGGGGGCAACACCTCTCCCCCCATGGCCAATGATGGAACATCTTGGATTATACAAGATGCCGGTACGCATAGCCACTCAGTCTTGGCCGGGTTGAGTCAGAGCCTCTTCCTCCCCATCCAGATCCGCACCGCATCCAGGCAATGAGACATCACGGAGAGAGCATCACTGATTTGGTTCGGGGTGGAGATGAGCAACTGGGTATCATCAGCATATTGATGATACCTCACCCCGAATCTACGGATGATCTCTCCCAGCAGCTTCATGTAGATGTTGAACAGGAGAGGTGAAAGGACCGAGCCCTGAGGCACCCCACAAACTAGGGGCCTCGGACTCGACCTCTGCCGCCCTGCCAACACCGATTGCAAACGACCCGAGAGGTAGGAGGAGAACCACCATAAAATGGTCCCCCGCCCCCCAGGCATTGCAATAGGATACCATGGTCGATGGTATTATACCAGTTTCCCCAAACTGTATAATATTTTGAGTCTTCCTTATCTTTCAACTTTTGGGTGAGTTTATCCATTTCCACAGTCGAGAACTTCTGGATTATCAAGTTATCCATTGACATCTGATCACCCTTCCAACATTGAGCTAGTGTTATCCTTGCTGCAGTGATTATATGTAGAATTAAATATTTTATTTCTTTTGCGATTTCACCTTTTATTATTCCCAACAAAAAAAATTCAGCCTTGAGTTCTAATTGAATGTTTGTGATTTCTCTTATCCATATTCGTATTTTTCCCAATACTTTTTACTCTTCGGGCAAAGCCACCAAGCGTGGAAGAAGGTACCTCTTGTTTGTTTACATTTCCAACAGAGTGGGCTTAAATTTGGATACATATTGGCCAATCTCATAGGTGCCAGATACCACCGATAGCACATTTTATATTGGTTCTCTTTATAGACCGCCGATTTTGTTAATTTATAGTTTTGCTTCCAAATTCTTTCCCAGTCTTCCAGATTGATATTGTGTCCTACATTCCTTGCCCATGCTATCATTGGGCCCTTGACTATTTCCTTTGCCAATTCAAATTTTAATAAATAGTTGTACATTTTTGAAATAGCTTTTTTGTCTCTTCCCTCTAAAAGTTTATCTAATTGATTCGGCCTTATATCTACATGTTACTCTACATCTTTTTTATACCTTGTTTTAAGCTGTAAGTATGGCCACCAATCCATCTTTACCCCTTGGTCCCTGAGTTCTTGGTTTGTTTTTAGCATTCCTTTGGAATCTAAAACATCATAATATTGAGTCCTACTTCCAATTTCTAGTGCATTGGGGTGTATCAATGCCTCCATGACGGATACCCACCCTGGAATTTTCATATAATGTCTGTGCTTAATTTCTCACCAGATTCTCATTAGTGAGTTTTGTATCACATGTCTATTAAAATGAGTATAAGTTTTGTTTCCTGGGTTCCACGTGAAGGCATGCCACCCCACCTGCAGATCATGCCCTTCTAAGGTTAATATTCTTCTGTTCCTCAGGTTGACCCAATCTTTAACCCACATTAAGGCTGCTGCTTTATAATATATTTCCCATGCAGGAAGTCCAAATCCACCTCTACATCTATTATCTTGTAATGCACTCAACTTTATCCTCGCTCTTTTTCCTGCCCACACAAATTTCATAGTCATTTTGTTTAATTCACTAAAAAATATCTAATTTTACAGGAATCATTTGAAAGAGAAATAATGGTCTTGGTAAGATGTTCATTTTACTGGTCGCAATTTTCCCTAACATCAATAACTGTATCTTCCCCATTTTTCTAAATCTCTTTTTATTTCTTGTACTAACTTTATATAATTATCCTCTTTTACTGTTGAGCATCTTGCTGTAAGCCAAATTCCCAAGTACTTGATTTTTTTTACAATTTGTAAGCTCATTGCTTCCACTAATTTCTTTTTTTGACTATCTGTTAATTTTTTTGTTATCATTTTAGTTTTAACTTTATTAATTGTTAGACCGGCCACTTCTCCATATTTCTCTATTTCTTTAATTAAATTTGGTCCTGATTCTATTGGTTCTTCTGCAAAGAATACAAGGTCATCTGCAAAGGCTTGAACCTTGTATTCTTCTTGCTTAATTCTTAATCCTTTTATCTCCTGATTCGATCTAATTCTTCTCAGCAGAATTTCTAATGTCATGATAAAGAGCACAGGTGAAAGTGGACATCCCTGTCAGACTCCTTTTCCTATCTCAAATGAATTTGTAATTTCTCCATTAATTATTATACGGGCATTCTGATTCGAGTATATTGAGCCTATCATTTTTTCAAATCTATCCCCGAATTTTCTTTTGGGTTGTGTGCTCTCCAAATATTTATTAAATTTTGTTCTTCTGCCGTATTAAAAATTGCTTTTGGAAGGGTGTTCTTTTTCTTCTTCGTTCTATAAGTACTGTGATAATCCCTTTTGATATCCATGACTATGCTGAAATCCCCTAACATACAAATATCTTCTATACCTAATTCTAGAATTTTTTCATGAATGTTTTTATAGTAATTTTCTTGTTGATTATTGGGTGCATATACTACAATTAATAATAGTTTCCTCTGTTCCCAAAACACTTCTAACATTAATGTTCTACCTACTAAGTCTGTGTATAATACTTCTGCTCTTAATCCTTCCCTAACATAGATTACTATCCCTCTTTTTTTTTCTTCTGCTAGGACTACATAGAGTTTTCCTAATTTTTTATATTGTAGGTAATTTTTATCCTGAGTTCTGATGTGTACCTCTTGGAGGCACACTATATCCATTTTTTGTTTTGCCAATCTCTTAAAAATTTGATTCCGTTTAATTGAGGAGTTAAGTCCGTTTATATTTACAGATAGTATTTTCAAGTTGTTTTCCATTCTTCTACTTTGCTGCCACTCACTAATTCCTGTTATTCCTTGCCTCTGTTTGTGCCCTTTTTCTTACTCTTCTCTCTTTCTGTGATTCTTCTTCTTCTTTCTTTTTCTCTTCTTCTTGTTCTTTTTCTTTCCTTTCCAGTTGTTGATCTTCTTGGCTGGCCAACTCCAACTCTTCTCTACTACTGCCCGTTTGGTTGTGGAGATCTTGTGCTTTCTCTAGGGTATCTATCTTAATTTTTTTCCCCTGCCATGACACCTCCGGTGTTATCCATCTAAATAATATGTTATTTTTGTTAAATCAGGCCACTAAGAAACGATATTCTCTCTGTTGTTCATGTACTCTTTTCGGGATTTGTTTTAATGTGATAATCTCTTTTCATTTATAGGACATTGGTTCATCTCTAGTTATTTTATATATTATGTCCCTCACTTTTTTCGTCCAAAGCGTATGTGGACTTCTTTTGACAGTCTGTATCATCTAGCATAATTTGTGTATACTCGGTAGACTTCATCCAACTCATTAATTATCTCTCTTTTATCTCTTTGGAGTGCCTCTGCAATTATTTCAGCCATTATTACTGTCAAATCTTCCCCTTTTGTCTCCACCACATTCTGGAATCGCACGTAAAACTACCTACCTTGATCCACACCAATCAGGCTTCAGGCCCGGGTACAGCACGGAGATGGCATTGGTCACGCTGATGAATGATCTCTGGAGGGCTCAGGACAGGGGATATTCCTCTGTCCTAGTCCTATTAGACCTCTCAGCGGCTTTTGATGCCATCGACCATGGTATCCTGTTGCGATGCCTTGGGGGGTTGGGGGTGGGAGGCACCGTTCTTTGGTGGTTCTCCTCCTACCTCTCATGGCATTCGCAATCGGTGTTGACAGGTGAGCAGAGGTCGGCTCCGCAGCCCCTCGCTTGTGGGATGCTGCAGGGGTCGGTCCTCTCTCCCCTCCTGTTCAACATCTATATGAAGCCACTGGGTGAGATCATCCGTGGTTTTGGGGTGAGGTATCATCACTATGCTGATGATACCCAGCTTTTCATCTCCACCCGAGACCAACTCAGTGATGCCCTCCCCATGATGTCTCAGTGCCTGGAAGCGGTGCAGATCTGGATGGGAAGGAACAGGCTCCAGCTCAACCCAGCCAAGACCAAGTGGCTGTGCGTGCTGGCATCTCGTATGATCCAGGAAGTTCCACCTTTAACCATGGGGTGGAGGTGTTGCCCCCCGTGGAAAGGGTTCGCAACTTGGGTGTCCTCCTGGATACACGGCTCAGTTTGGAGGAGCAGGTGGGAGCCGTGGCCAGGGGGGCATTTGCCCAGGTTTGCCTGGTGCGCCAGTTGCACCCTTACCTGGAACAAGATGCGCTACGCACCGTCACTCATGCTCTTGTTATGTCCCGACTCGACTACTGCAATTCTCTCTATATGGGGCTGCCCTTGCGGACCGGGCTTCAACTGGTGCAGAATGCAGCAGCAAGGGTTGTGATGGGAGTTTCCTGATACTCCCATGTTACACCCCTCCTGCGCGAGCTGCATTGGTTACCAGTTGCCCTCCACGTAAGATTCAAGGTGCTGGTACTTACCTATAAAGCCCTACATGGCTTAGGGCTGGGGTACTTGCGGGAACGCCTCCTCCTTAATTTCTGTCTCTATCTTTATTCTACAGTATAGTCTACAATCTTATATCTGTACTGTATTCTAGATATTCCAGAAATTTCAGAAGTTAGTTGAACCATACAGTTTTACAGGTCAATCCTAGTATCAAGAACCACACTTGTATTAGCAGTTAACAATTATAACAATTATATTAATACTAAATATTCTTATATATTTCTATCTGTTAATTACTTAATATGTTAACTAGTTAGGTATTTAATTTGTTGATTACTTAGCAATTTAACTTATACAATCAATTTCCTAATTTATTCCACTCTGTCAATATAATTATATAAAGTTACAGTTCTATATTCGACTAAACCTTTAATATCAATAATTTATTTCTTTATTTATTATTTGAACTTGTATGCCGCCCCATCTCCGAAGACTTGGGGCAGCTCACAACTAAAAAAAAAAAAAAGACAATAAATACATTAAAAAGCGATTAAACTAATTACAAGCCCAAATACGAAAACCAATTACAATAATAACATTAAAATCCATCCCTCCCCCAAGGAGGGGTCACAGCCCGGTTGGTCAAATAACCAGGTCTTTAACTCACAGCGGAAGGTGCGGAGGTCAGGGGCCAGACGGAGCCCCAAGGGCAGTTGATTCCAGAGGTCAGGGGCTGCGACAGAATAGGCTCGCCACCGGGAACCGCCAACTGGCATTGACCACGGGACCCTGAGGAGTCCTTGCCTATGTGCTGAAGGGCTGCCAGCATTTGATATTGGAAGAAGACGGCTCCCTTAAATATTGAGGACCCATGTCGCAGGACTTTGTATGTCAAAACTAAAACCTTGAATCTCACCGAGCGCAACCGCAACCAATGCAAGCAGCACAGGAGGGGGCAACATGGGAGAACGGGTAACTCCCATCACCAGCGCCGCGATTCTGCACCAGCTGCAGTCTCCGGATGGTATGCAAGGGCAGTCCTAAATAGAGAGTGTTGCAGTAGTCGAGTCTAGAGGTAACAAGGGCATGAGTGACTGTCGCAGGGCGCCTCGGTCCAGAAAAGGTGAAGTTGTCGAACAAGGCGGAGCTGGGCAAAGGCCCCTGGCAGCCCCACCTGCTCCTCCAACCAGAGCCGTACATCCAGGAGGACCCCAGATTCAGCCCTGTCCACAGGGGCAACACCTCTCCCCTATGGCCAATGATGGACAATCCTGACTGGGCGACGCGATATGCACAGCCACTCAGTCTTGGCGGGTTGAGTTGAAGCATGTTCCCGCTCATCCAGATCCGTACCGCATCCAAGCACCGGGTCATCAGGAGAGGGCATCGCTGATCTGGTTTGGGGTGGAGATGTACAGCTGGGTATCATCCGCTGATGGAATCTCACCCCAAAGCCATGGATGATCTCACCCAGCGGCTTCATGTAGATGTTAAATAAAGAGAGGACCGACCCTGAGGAACCCCACAAGAGAGCACCTTGGGGTCGACCTCACCCCCCACCAACATTGAGACGCCCTGAGAGGTAGGAGGAACCACTGAAGAACAGTGCCCCACTCCCAACCCCGGTAGCAAAAGGATACCATGGTCGATGGTATCGAAAGCCGCTGAGAGGTCTAATAGGACCAGGACAGAGGAAAAACCCTGTCGGGCCCTCCAGAGATCATCCATCAGTGCGACCAATGCCGTCTCCGTGCTGTAACGGGTCGGAAGCCCGATTGATCTGGATCCAGGTAGTCCTTCATCCAGGAAAAGCGAACTGCTGAGCCACCACACTCTCAACAACCTTCACCAAAAAGCGAAGGTTGGAGACTGGGCGAAAGTTGTCTAACACGGTCGGGTCCAGGGCAGGCTTCTTCAGGAGGGTCTCACCACCGCCTCCTTCAAGGCGGAGGAAAAACACCCTCCCTTAACAGGCGTTGACAACTGCCGGAGCCAACCGCAGTGGCCTCCCTGGCGGCATAAGTCAACCAGGAAGACACGGGTCCAACAAACATGTGGTGGAACTCAGTGCCGCGATAATCCTGTCCACTTCATCCTCGGAAACAGGATCGAACTCATCCCAGATCACACTGGCCAGACTGCCTGTATCCCATTCCTCAGACCACTGCAAATCAGAGGGCAACCCGCCCGAATCCGGCGATCTTATCCAACAGATATTGACCAAACTCCTCAGCCCTTCCCGCACGGGTCCAACCCCTCCCCATCGAAGGAGGAGAGAGTGGGTAACCTGAAACAGGGCAGCTGGGCGGTTATCTGCAGGCGCTATGAGAGTGGAGAGATAAGACCTTCTGCCTCTCTCATAGCTACCAGGTAAGTCTAATATAGGCTCTTAGCTGGGCTCGATCAGACTGGGAGGCGGGTGGACCTCCACCTGCTCTCTAAGCCCCTTCGATGGCGCTTCATCTCCCGAGCTCCTCGGTATACCAAGGGGCAATCCGGGATCCACGGCGTGTAAGGGGCGCATGGGGACAACCCTGTCGAGGGCATCCGGCGCAGCCCATTGCCAGGCAACCGCCAGATCCTCGGCAGAGCTGTGGGCAAGGGAAGGAAAACCCCAGTTCCTCCTGGAACCGTCAGGGTCCATCAGGCTCTGGGGCGAACCATCTAAGTGGCTCCTCATCCCAGCAGTGGGGGCGCCTGTTGGAAGACCAGCCATAGGAGATAGTGATCAGACCATGGAACAGGCAAGGCTGTAAAGTGACTTGCCCTCTGTCACTATGCCACTGTTCAGAGACAAAAACTAGGTCAAGAGTATTTCCCCCCTCATGAGTCGGGCCCTGGATCAACTGGGTCAGGCCCATGGCTTCCATAGAAGCCATGAATTCCTGGGCCAAACCCGACACCCCCCCCAGGGAGGGCAAATTGAAGTCCCCCAAGACCATAAGGTCTGGGAACTCCACCGCCACCCCCGAGAGGAGATCGAGAAGCCCAGGCAGGGCCGCTGCCACACAGCTGGGGGAAAGGTATGTGAGCAGCAGGCCCACCCACCCATTAGGCCCCCACCTCAAGAGGAGGGTCTCACTCCCGCCTATCTCTGAAACAGAGACCTCCCTTGGAAACAGGGTCTCCCGAATAACCACGGCCACCCCACCACCCCTTCCCTGAGCCCGTGGTCGGTGCAGAACCTGAAAACCTGGAGGGCATAAATCAACCAGAGGGACACCTCCCTCCGGGCCCAACCAGGTTTCGGTGATACAGGCCAGGTCCACAGCCTCCTCCTCAATGATCTCCCGGAGGAGGGAGGACTTATTAGCCACAGACCTGGTATTAAAATACACCAACCTAAGCCCAGGGATCCCAGTTCCGATGCCCCTAGGGAGGAGGCCATAGGGTCAGGCGCCACCACACACACAAATGGCGGTGCGCTCCCAGCACATGATATGGCCCTATGCCTCGACGTCCCCTACCAATCCCGACCACCCTGGGGATCGCGGTCCCCACCTCAGGCCCCGGAGCCCCACCGGCCCCCAACCTCCGCCCCCACCACCATGCCCCAGGCTGCAAAGACCCTCCATCCCCACCCCCTTCCTATCCCTTTAAAACACCGAATTAAAAATTTTAAAAGTCGACCCTTAGTTCCTGATTTAAAATTTAGCCCCTTGGTCGTGCCATGCCACCTCTCGGGATCCCAGGATCCGTCATCAAGGTAAGCTGTCGACAACCCAATGGGCCAACTCAAGGACAAGGGTGCAGTCCTGAGGGCCCACAACTCCGCAGCAGTAAGCACCATAAACAATGAATTACAATTCATAGGGGGTGAGGGTAGAGTAAGGCGTCATATAACAGGGTGATAGCTGTTACAGAGATGTAAAATATCCAAGTGGAGAAAAAGAAGAGGGTCCAGGTAACAGTTTCCAAGAAGTTCAGCACCACAAACGGGCCTCTCACATCCACTTAGAGGGCGAAGATGGCAATAATTGACCAACCGCTTTCTCACTGCGGTGGTCAAAGCAGTCTTGGAACTGATGGGTCTGGTGTTAAATCCCTCTACCCTCTCACAGTAGAGGGATAGTCCTCCCATTGTCCTCACACCACAATGGGGCCCCGCCTGAGACCAAAATCCTGGAAGGGGAAAGGTCCAGATGAAACTAAGGACCATCACCGTTGGTTAAAGATGACAATTGCACCCACAGAGTGCAGCGGGAGGGACCAAGCAGCAGAGCCGGCAGTGGAAAACGAGAGCAGTAGATAGGCCAAGAATAACACGAAGCAATAGGCCGGAAGTCCAGATAGAATCCATAGATGTTAACCTCATCATCACGGCCAGGGTCCAGAGCCACAAAGGGCTGACCAACCACGGGGGAATGTCAGCTCTGACCCCCACCGGGCCAGCAGCAGCTCACCCGACCCAGCCAGTGTCCGACGGAACCAGCATTCCCGGCTGGAGTCAATCCAGCCATCAGATGTTTCCATGCCCAAGAGCCCCAGCAACTCAGGCTCAAGGCAATCCAGCCGTCCACCACCACCGACTCTTCCACGTCCATCTGGACTCCCCCCTAGGCTGACAAGGCCATCGGGATGAAGAGACCGGCGAAACCGTCCAGGGCGCTGGGCCACCAAAAGTAACGCCCCCTAAACAGTCCGGGGGCTCGTCGGTTGGCCCAGGAGCCAACAGCAGCAGCAGCATCTAAGTTCGCTGCCACCGGCATTATGGTCACAGCCACTGCAGCCTCCGCGGCGCTGGTAAACACAAGACCACCAAGGCTGCAAAGATCACCGCCGCGGCCGATACCGCTCCTGGAATGGCCGCTGCCTCCATCCTCCCTGCAGCCGTCGCTGTCGTAGCCTCTCCAGCCTCTCCAGCTGACAAAGCCGCGGCCGGAGCCTCCGCCGGGGCAGCTGACATCGCCGCCACCGCCGCTCCAGCTGCCACCGACAGCGAAAAGGTTGCGAAAACTGCCACTGCAGTCGCTCCGATCGTCACTCCAATACCGCTCCAATACCACTCCGACCGTCACGGCCTTTGCAGCCGCTGAAGAAGCCGCCAGGCCGCCATTTCCCAGCCATTTCCCCACCGCCCAGAACAGCCGCCGAGATCAGGAGCCTAGATATCGGCTCACCAGCTACCCAGCTGCATCAGGACCAGCCCAGTTCCACACCTGGGCTCTCCTGGATAACCCAAGAGAGTACAGTGGCATCCAGGAAAGTCTCCACCGGCACCCAACACCAAAAACTAACCACACACACCGGGAACCTACTCAGCGACCATCCGCCATCTTGGGCATGCGCCCAAGTGGGCAAAGGCAGAAAGGGAAAGTAAATTTCAGGCCCTGCAAACCCAGCGCAGTTCCTGCCACTCGCTGGAAAGGAAGGAAGGAAGAAAAAGGGGAGCCCAAAGCTTAAATCCCCAGGACTGACATTGAGTGGCTAGCATTTGATCTCTCCCACTCTGGCTTTCCTGCTCAATTGCTAGGCTTCTTTTAGTTCAGAAGCAGCCATGTGGGAGAGGAGAAGGGGGTTTCTCCCTGAGTGTTTAAAGTTGTGAGCTTTTTCTTCCTACTTGGTATACACTGTAGCTCTCCAGCTCTGGGAGTGTCATTGATTGGGGCTTGTAAGGGTCCCTTCTCTGACTTTGGATTTGTCTCTCTCTCTCTCTCTCTCTCTCTCTCTCTCTGGTTGCTAAGGTGAACATTTTGCTAAAGGTCTCTCCCACTCTGCCTTCCCTGCTCAATTGCTAGCCTTCTTTAGTTCAGAAGCAGCCACGTGGGAGAGGAGGAGGGTGTGTTTTTGTTGTTGTTTCATTGCCTGTGTTCCGGGACCTAAGTTGATTAGCTGTGTAATTACCAGAGTAAGCCTATATAACTTAAAAGCTTTTCTTTTCTTTCTATGTCATCCCTCCAATTCTAAATGAAACTTGTGGACCTGTCCTTAGTTATCAGGGAGTCACTTTCTGGTCAGTCCTCCTGATTTGGCCTCTTTTAGATTTAATCAGCATTATGGTATTGCCTGTAACATTTATTTTATATATAATATTTACCTTTCAAAGCAGATTTTTGTGTGTGTGTGTGTGTGTGTGTGTGTAAGAGAGCAAATCGGTGGGGTTTGTGTTTACCTACAGACAATCTGAATGGGGTTTATATAATTTGAAATTTGTTCGTTTTAAATAAAGTGTTGGATTTTAAGTGAAACTTCCTCTGCTGGGTTCGAATTTCCTACTGGGAAGCATTGCCGGCGTGGCGCAATAATTTAAACAGAACAGCTGCTGAAAGCAAGGTCTTCTTTATTGTTGCAGGAAGGGAGAACAAGTGGCACAAGCGGCAGCATGGACACACGTTCCTGGGCTAGCACCTAAACTGTGAGTAACTGGATGATTTTATACCCTTTTTCCCTTTGAATTCTGATTCCTATAGCTTTGTGCTGTTCATGTTAATGGCTCTGGCTTAGTGCGATTCCTGTGCTTAGTGGCTTCATTCCTGTTCTGCTCTTTGTGATTCCCCTGTTCAGAGGGCTGGCAAGGAAGTGCTTGCTAGTGTTTAATTGTATTCATAATTTAATCTTCTATTTGTCCCATATGTGTTTCAAAAAGCTGATATTGTGTTTGTGATCAATCTTTAGCACCTTCCTGTTTGCTTCCCCCTTGTCATTGTGGCCCGTCTCCTCCTGTATCTGCATTTTCTGTTTTTCCTTTTACTATATTGGAATGTTTTAATTACTCTATTTTGTTTTTCTTCTTGGGGTATCTGTTTCTATAGGGATTTTTAAAAAATGATTCTCTATTCTAATACGTTTTGGTGCTGACTCTTAAATGGCTTTCTATTTTAATATGTTTCGTGCTGCAGTTTAGTGCTGACTTTGAAATGATTTTTTATTCTCAATATGTTTGGAGCTGCAGTTTCCTGTAATTTAAGTAGTACTTAGCTGCAGTTCATGTTTTCCTAGAAACTTCTAATGATTTTATTTCTGAGAAATAATTTATTTATTTTATTTCTGAGAAATAATTTATTTATTATTCATAAAGAGGAACATAATGATGGATCCCCAAAATACAACTTCAAAAAAGCCAACTATGATCTCATGGGTACTGACCCATCACCTCTTGATTGGCACATTCTGTTCTCTAGCTGCAATACTACAGAAGACCATTATAATACATTCTTGTTTGAACTTGAAAGAGTCGTTAAACTATATGTACCATTCGTAACCCCCAAAAACAAAAACAAAAAAAACCGCTCCAAACTTGATTGCAGAAAGTACGACTTCAGCAACAGACTGGTCAATGCCTGGAATGCACTACCTGACTCTTCTTACATTGTCTAACCCCCACTCCTGTAACCTCAAACTATCCACTATTGACCTCACCCCATTCCTAAGAGGTCTATGAGGGTCGTGCATAAGTGCACCATCGTCCCTACCATCTCTGTCCTATTGTCCCCATGTATTCGTACCTATTTCCTGTATTCTTACTCATGTTTATACTTCTACCTATCATCTTGTAAGCGATTGACAAATCAAATCAATAAATAAATTAAGGTTTTTCTTATGGTCTGAATAACTTCTCCATGTTCCCCTCCTACAAAAGTAAGAAATGCAAATTAATATTGCTGGAAGTAGTAACAAAAGGTCATTCCATGAGTTAAGTGCATCAGAAATCAATTTACAATACATAAGATAAAGGTATATGGAGCATTCAGAAAAATGCAATGCTAATGGATTTTAGAGTGGTTCTCTTTGCCAAATCTTGGGGGTTTTAGTTGCAGTCTTAATTGGTGCAGTTCTCAGTCTGGTTTATTGTGTGGTCTTCTGAAACATATGATCAGGAGTTATTTTGAAGGAAATTCTGTTTGTTTTATTCTTTTTTAATGGCCTATTTTAAGGAGCCTGAAGCTGCTGTTGTACTGAAGTTAGGCAAGTGGCAAGAAAGTTTGTGCTCTTTTTCCTTTGGGAGTGGGATAAATGCCTTGGGTTCAGCATGTACAGCTTAGGAAGAAGAAAGGCAAAATGGACTACTAAATTGGCCACGTCCACCCAGTCATATGACCTAGCCACGCCCACCCAGTCACATGACCACATAGCCATGCCCGCCCAGTCACATGACCACTTAGCCATGACCAACAAGCCATGCCCACCAAGCCACACCCACAGAACCAGTTGTTAAAAATTTGAATCCCACCCCTGATGTGAATGCTTTGTGTGCAAGAAAAAGGGCCATTTAAAAGCAGATTGCAGGATCTGGAAAGCTAGAATGGAAGAACAGACTAAATTACAAAAGGCCAAGAGTGTGAAGGAATAAACTGATTTTTCCTCAGATAATTAGCATGCTTTTCAATCCAAAAATTGCACCTCAGATTTGCAAGCATAGTGTGTTGATTCAGGAGCTACAAGTCAGATGACAAATGACAGACATGTCTTTATTCACCTTGAGCAGAGTAAAACAGAAAAAATCACCACAGCTAATGGAGGGAAAATGGAATCAAAATGAATAAGATATGGTTTTCTTTACTGTCCTGTTTCCCAGAGTGTCACCAGAAAGATACTTGTGAAAAATGTCCTGTATGTTCTTGAAATTAAAGTTTTGTTGGTAAAGAAGCTCACAAAACAAGGCAAAGTTATATTATCACAAAAATCTTACTTGCAAATGCTAAAAGTACAGATGAACTGTATCAGCTGAGCTGCAATCAGGTGTTTAATACTGCCAAGGAGGAAAAACTTTCAAACTGCATTCACACATGATACAGACAACTTGGGCACTGAAGTCCTGACATCATAAAGAAATTAACTGAGAATGAGTATGCAAGTGGAATAAAAATTAGTCCATACGATCAAATAATGAAATGCACTGGCTATATAAAAGGAAAGATGATAAGAAAAGCATTTTCAAAGCAGAGTAACAGCAGAGCTACAAAAACCTCTGGACTTAATTCATTCAGATCATTGTGGTTCAGTGAAAACACTGACTCCAGGAAAGAGGTATTTTCTCACTTTTATAGATGATTACTTCAGGTACCATATTTTTGCACTACAAGACGCTCCAGACCATAAGCTGCACGTAGCTTTTGGAGAGGAAAACAAGAAAAACATCTGCCTCTGCCTCCCAACAATTTGCCTCCTTGCAGCAAAAAGCCTGGCTGCTGATTGTCGATGCCTGGAATGAGATGAAAATGGGACACATGGAGGCCGAAAATGGGGCACGTCGGTGACGATCCCCGCAGCCTGGAACAGCTGATCGGCGGTATTCCAGGAGGCCGATCCAACTGCCAATCAGCTGCTCGTGCTAAATCAGGCTGTGCTGAAGCTGGCCAGGCTGTTTGCTGCAAGGAGGCAAATTGCTGGGAGGCAGAAGCCGAAGGATGGGGGCTGGTGGGTGGGCGGGGATTTGGCAACATTCGCTTTATCACATGCACAGACATTGCCAGCCACTTTTTTGGGGGGGAGAGTGCGTCTTGTAGCGCGAAAAAATATGGTATATTTCAGAATATCTGTTACACAAGAGAAAGTAAACAACAAATTTGTCAACATGCCAAGTGTCCTGCACACAGACAGTGGAACTGAATATACAGGTGACAACACACAGGCGATTCTCTGAAAGCATGGCATAATATTTCAAATACTGTAACATTCAACCCAGAACAAAACAGGGTCTGTAGAAAGAAAGAGTCGTATTTTGTGAGAGTGGAAGAACTGTGCTTTTTGATGCAGATATGCCAACCACCTACAGGAGGAGGCAAATATGACCGCATACTATCTCCAAAATCGACTACCAGGAAAATCCACTGAGAAAACTCCACATGAACTGTGGAAAGGAAAAGCCCCAAATTTAAGCCATCTAAAAAATTTTGGAAACAAAGCTTATGTGCACACCCCAAAAGAAAAGCTAACAAAATAGGATGTTTGTGCAAAGTAAGGTGTACTTGTAGAGGGATACAGAATTCCACACCAAGACACAAAGAAGGTAACCATCAGTAGAAGTATAATTACTGATGAAACCTGTGTGTTCAAAATTTCATGACGTAACACAAACGCTTCAAACTGAAGGAAATTCTACAACTGTCACATGAACATAAGAAACAAAATGAAACAGAAATAGATTTTAATGCAGACTATCCAAATGGTATAAAACAGGGGTGTCAAACTCAATTTCACTGAGGGCCGCATCAGTGCTGTGGTTGACCTTGGGGAGGAGAGTTGTGTGAGTTTGAATATCAGTGATATTCAAACCTACCAAGAGATCCAGGAGGACCATCTGCCAGAGGCCATCTTCCCCAAGAAGTGCAATCACAATCAAGCCTCAGTACTATAACCTGGCGTGAAATCTGACTGAAAAGTTCTAGATAAGGTCTAGGGACGCTTGAAGCTGTAGGCCTAGGTACAACTCAGCATCCTCCCCTCAGAACTAAAGGGTTGAGGTCAGAGAGGAATTCTCAAGGTTTGTGGAATTGAGCAACTGTTTCTTAAGGAAAGAGGACCACTACTTCCTTCAAAGCAGGCAGAATCATCTCCTCCTTCAAAGAAGCATTCTGAGCTCAGGATCCAACCGCATATCATTTCCTAGGCGGCCTTTGCATGTCATTTGCTTGGCTATAATATAGAAGTAGACTGCCATGGATTTGTTCCTGAATTGTTTTTCATTTTCCCAGTCTACTCTACAGATTTCCAATTCTCTGGATGTCTCCACATACTAACCTGGTCTGATTCAGCTTAATTTCCCAGTTCAGACAAGGCTGTCCAGGATTGTCACCATCTCCCATCTCCTCCACCAAATGCAGAAATGAGAGTAGCATTGCTCAGTTTTTTCTTTTGCTCTTTTTTACAGAGGCCATGGGTTTGTGTTCATTATGTTAAAAATTAACTTACTTTTGTTTCTACACTACAGATAAAGAGAGTCATGGTGGCCTGGAAAGAAGGAATTTTATTCCTGGCTACTACAAACAGAAAAGGAGGAATCTTGCACTATAGGCATTTTATTCCAGTTAGTCTCAATATTAGGTGTCCAGTTATTGTTCTGTCATTTCCAGCCAAAATGAGCAATGGTCAGTGGTGATGACAGCCATCAAGTGATTTGTGATTGGAAGCCACCATGTTTCCTTTATGTGAGATGTACAACTACATAAATTTATATTTTATTTTATAATAATTTAATAATAATGATAAATAAAGATGATGGAATGCTGTGCACACATTTAAATACTCTGCAGACAATGCTATAACCTCTGCAGTGAAATGACAGATGTCACTTTCTGGTTACATTGAAAGAAACAATTGAAGCATCATAAAGATTGAGACCAAAGGTTTGTTTTTGCAATACTGTAATGCAGGAGCAACTTACTTCTTGTTGGATTAGAAACATGGCATGATGAGCAGATGGCTTTATCCTTGTCTCATACTGCAGTCTATTATATTGTGGGTGAGGCATCCCTTATTTCATTCAGTCAGAATAGAGTTGGAAGGGACCTTGTAGGTCTTCTAGTCCAATCTCAAGCAGGAAACCCTCTACCATTTCAGACAGGTAGTTGTCCAGTCTTTTCTTAAAAACCTTCTGTGATGTAGCATCTACAATTTCTGAAGGCAAGATGTTCCACTAGTTAATCAAACGGTTCTCGTTGAGTGTGGGTGGACATTCTGATGATCAGCATGGTGATAGCAGCGTTCTGTTGTAAGAATTTTTCGTCTTCCCCTAGTTTCCTTTGTTCTCTTCTAGTATCCCATCCTCGTCACCAGAGTTAGATATGGGCTAGATTGAAGAGGCAGGACACGGTAGACGGAAAGGATTTCTTTATTTAGCTCTGAACAAAAGACTGCCACCAGGTGTGCCTGCCTGTTCTTTTTACAGGCTGGTGCCCGCAATCTCAGCCACTGATGGCTGTTCATTTTCCTGCCTGGAAAATGAACCAATGGGGGAAGTCTGACATCACTGCAGTCCTAGGTAGAGAGCGTTACAGTAGTTGAGTCGGGAAATAACGAGCACCTGAGTGACTGTGCGCAGGGCATCTCGGTCCAGGAATGGGCGTAACTGGTGAACCAGCCGGATCTGGGCAGGCCCCCCTGGCCACGGCCCCCACCTGCTCCTCCAATTTGAGCCGTGAGTCCAGGAGGACCCCCAGATTCCATGCCCATCCACGGGGGGCTACACCTCCTCCCCCATGACCAAAGATGGAATATCCAAACTGGACCGAGATGTCGGTATGCACAGCCACTCTGTCTTGGCCAGATTGAGTCAAAGCATGTTCCTGTCCATCCAGATCCGCACCACTTCCAGACAATGGGACATCACAGAGAGAGAATCACTGATGTGGCCTGGGGTGGAGATGTATAACTGTGTATCATCAGCATACTGATGATAATGGTTTTAAGGTTTTTATAATGTTTGAACTTATAATTTAATTTAATCGTTTTTTAAGTATTTATTGTTCCTGTTTTAGTTGTAAGCCGCCCCGAGTCTTCGGAGATGGGGCGGCATATAAGTTCAAATAATAAATAAATAAATAAATAATAAACTCACCCCAAAGCCATGGATGATCTCACCCAGCGGCTTCATATAAATGTTGAACAGGAGGGGCGAGAGGACCGACCCTTGAGGCACCCCACAAGTGAGATACCTTGGAGTCGACCTCTGCCCCCCTGCCAACATTGTTTGCGAACGTCCCGAGAGGTAGGAGGAGAACCACCGTAAAACAGTGCCTCCCACTCCCAACCCCCCGAGACGTCGCAACAGGATACCATGGTCGATGGTATCGAAAGCCGTTGAGAGATCTAACAGGACCAGGACAGAGGAAGAACCCCTGTCCCGAGCCCTAGAGAGATCATCAATCAGCGCGACCAATGCTGTCTCCGTGCTGTACCCGGGCCAGAAGCCCGATTGGTACGGATCCAGGTAGTCCGCTTCCTCCAGGAAAAGTGGCAATTGCTGGGCCACCACACTCTCAACAACCTTAGCTAAAAAGCGAAGGTTGGAGACTGGACGAAAGTTGTTCAACGCGGCTGGGTCAAGGGCAGGCTTCTTCAGAACGGGCCTCACCACCGCTTCTTTCGAAGCAGCAGGGAACAGCCCCTCCCTTAACGAAGCATTGACCACTGCCCAGAGCCAGCCGCACGTGACCTCCCTGGCGGCATAAACCAACCAGGAAGGGCACGGGTCCAATAAACATTTGGTGGAGCTCAGCTGCCGCATAATCCTGTCCACTTCATCCTCAGAAACAGGATCAAACTCAGTCCAGGTCACATTGGCCAGACCACTCGCATCCCCATCCTCAGCCCACTGCAAGTCCGAGCGCAACCCTTTCTGGATCTGAGCGATTTTATCCTGCAGATACTGGCCAAATTCCTCAGCTCTGCCCCAAAGGTCCGCCACCCCCCAGCTGCAGGAGGGAGCGGCGACCCCAAACAGGGCGGCTGGGCGGTTATCTGCGGATGCTATGAGGGCGGAGAAATAAGATCTTCTCACCTCCCTCACCGCTACCAGGTAAGTCCTAATATGGGCTCTTAACTGGGCTCGGTCAGATCCGGAGCGGGTCGCCCTCCACCTGCTCTCTAGTCCCCTTACTCGACACTTCATCTCCCGGAGCTCCTCGGCATACCAGGGGGCTGACCAGGATCTGCGCCGAGTAAGGGGACGCATGGGGACAACCCTGTCGAGGGCCCCCATGGCCAACTGTTGCCAGGTAGCCGCAAGGACCTCGGCAGGGCTGTGGGTAAGGGATGCAGGAAAAAACCCCAGCTCTGCCTGGAACCTCTCAGGGTCCATCAGGCATCTGGGGTGGAACCATCTAAGTGGTTCCTCATCCCAGCGATGTGGGGTAGCTTGATGGAAGACCAGCCACAGGAGATAGTGGTCTGACCATGAAACGGGGTGGGTGACAATGTCACCACCCCCCAGACCACTCCGCCACTGCTCTGAGACAAAAACCAGGTCGAGCATGTTGCCCCCCTCATGAGTCAGGCTATCTATTATCTGGGTCAGACCCATGGCCTCCATGGAGACCATGAATTCCTGGGCCAAACCCGACGCCAGTCCCAAGGAGGGCAGATTGAAGTCGCCCAGAACTATGAGCTCTGGAAACTCCACCGCCACCCCAGACGGGCATCAAGGAGCCCAGGCAGGGCAGCTGAGACATAGCTGGGGGACAGGTATGTAAGCAGCACGCCCATCCGACCTGCAGGCCCACACCTCAGGAGGAGGGATTCACACCCGCCTATCTCCGGGGCAGGGACCTCCCTTGGAAACAGAGTCTCCCAAATAACAATAGCCATCCCACCACCCCTTCCCTGGGGTCGTGACTGTTGCAACACCCGAAAACCTGGGGGGCAAATGTCGACCAGAGGGACTCCACCCTCCGGCCCCAGCCAGGTCTCGGTGATGCAAGCCAGGTCCGTGGCCTCCTCAATCACATCATGGAGGAGTGGTTCCTTATTAACCACGGACCTGGCATTAAAGTACACCAGCCTGAGCCCAGGGGTCCTGGATCCCAAAACCCCCAGGAGATGAGAAGAAGCTAAGGGGTCAGAGCGCGCCACAGCTTGGATATAGCGGGGGCGCGATCCCCTAACATGATATGGCCCCCGGCTCCTACCCATTCCAACCACCCTAGGGATCATGGCTCCCACTATTCCGCCGAGTCCCACAGGCCCCTCATGCACCCCCAGCCACGGCCCTGTCTCTGACTGCACTGAACTCCTGCAGTAAAACCCCCACCCTTTCCACCCTTCCCTAACCCCCTAAAAAACTGATTTAAAAATTTTAACAAAGGAACCCTGGGTCCTTTTTTTTTATCCCTCCCCGAGCCCCGGCCCCTTCCCCTTCCTGCGCCATGCCATCTCTCTGGATTCCACAATCCGTCCTTGAGATAGGCTGATGGTAAGCCAGTGGGCCAAACCCAAGAGAGGGGGGGAATCCATCAGAGCCCACAATTCCGCTGCCAGAAAAGTCCGCATATGTTGGTAAATGTTCCATCAACAAAGGGAGGAGCGGCCAAAGATGTAAATAGTATGTCTTAATGATGATCTTATAGTCTAAACATTGGCATAATTCTAAATCACTGGGTTGCCTCCATCCCTGGGTGCCCTCTCACAGCATTCCAGGGGGCTGCTGGTCGAGCATATAAGGCTGGCCACTGCTCTCTCACCGCTCATGGCCCCCAGTGATTAAAGAGAGATGTTACACCGCAGTTGAAATTGTGCTGGGGAGGTGGTGGTACATCCCATCCCATTGTTCTCTCACCACAGTGGGTGGGTGAACCAACAACGTTTCATCACCCTCGCCAGTAAAGACTGATGAGGACAGGAGGAGTAACCCCCTTAGCACACAGGAGACAAGAGCTCTGGATGGCAGATGGATAAAGCCATCCGATAGTTCATATCCCAGGTGGAAACAGGGAGAGTCTTCTTGCCCCTCAGCATCTCATCAATTGGCGCTGACAGGCCCTTGTGGCACCAACAACCCAGTCATTCAACCCAGTCATTCAAAGATTCAAGATTAAAGAGGGCAAAGGGGGCAGAGAAGATCAACCGGGGGCAGCATCCGATGATGTAGCCGCCCTTATCTTCATCAGTGCCTACCTCCTGGCCAGGGGCAGCCTCCGGGCTCACCCCCAACATCCACGCCCAATTCCGGCAACCACACTGGCCCTGGGTCCACACCGCTGCCGTGACCACCGTTGCCACCGTTGCCATCAGAGCAGGGCCCCAGCCAACAAATGCCATATCCTGTCCACCCCAACTGGGGGAGGGTACAGCCAATGTAGCCAGGGCCGCGACCTCCGGCCAATCCCCCAGCCAAGATGTAATTCGCCAGGCCCACAAGATGCTCCAGCCGCTAAGGCCTCCGGCGCTGCCCACAGTGACTCCAGGGCCAAAACGAATCCCAAGTTCGTTGGAGATGTTATAACAGCTGCGGATGCCAAGAACGCCCGCCCGCTGCATCCCCGGAGGCCTCTGAGAGTGGGCTGGTTGTTGGCGAGGTTGCTGCTTCTGGGGCGGCGCCCGTAATTTTGCCCCATCATTTTGGCCGCAAGCCCACGTCGGAGATTGTCGTGATTAACACGCGCAACTCTCCCGACGGGGCTGGATCGTTCCGGCCCCACCTGACTCCTTGGCTGTTCCGCTGGGAGTTTCGTGAGTTTTTGGGGGGAATACAAGCCTCCAAATGCCCCCAGGGACAAAAAAACCAGCTACCTCCGCAGGAGAGACAATCGCTAGCTGCTAGTAGTCATCTTGGACATGCTGCCGTGTTACTACCGCTTCGGTGACTACGTTTAGCTGTGTTGCCGGGACAGTTGAAATGTGCTGCATGCAGGTGCGCAGCATTTGGAAAGCCTCTTTTTTCCTGCTTTTTCAACCTCAGCTGTGCCACGCAAAGCAGCTGAGGTTGAAAAAGCAGGAAATAAAGGACAGGTAAGAGCCCGGGTGGGCCAAACAGCAGCAAACACAGAACTGGTTCAGTGTCTGCTGCTCTTTAGAGCTACCGGTTCTATAGAGCTGGGCAGAACCTGTAGCATCCCATCTCTGAGATGATCAAATCATAAATATATGCAAAATTGCTAAAGAAATGGTGCATGAAAGAGCTAATTTCAGCAATGAACTGTATTTGATTGGAAAGTTATACCAAACCAAGCTGATGAAAGGCCAGGCTATGCAGGATTACATAATCACAGCTTGGAATGATTGAACGCCTGAGAAGTAAGGGCCTTGGTGGCTCAGGCTGTTAAATGCCTAGCACTTAAATTCCAGCTGCCTACAATCACTGTAGGCTCGAATCCCACCAGGCTCAAGGTTGACTCAGCCTTCCATCCTCTCGAGGTAGGTAAATTGAGGACCCAAGATTGTTGGGGGCAATAAGCTGACTTTGTAAAAATGCTGCTTAGTAATAAGCAGGCATATACAATGGAATGAAGGCTATTGCTGAGCGCATTGGGTTGTATCCCAAAAATTGTAAGCCACCCTGAGTCTTCAGAGAAGGGCGGCATATAAATGAAAAAAAAAAAAAAAGTATAGGAGAAGAAATAAAAGATTTTCATGTTGCAACACTATTACTTAGTGATTTATTAGAAAGTTATGAAATCCTTTTCACAGCATTTGATGCAGGTCGAGATGACAAGCTAACACTGGAATATGTTAAGGGCAAGCTTGTGGATGAATATAAGTGTAAAACAAAGCATCAATAGTGATGGTATTGGTGTTGCAGAATCTGATTTAAAGATGAAAAAATAGGAATAAAATCAGTTACATGAAGCAAGAAACATGTGAATGCTTTTTGTGCAAGAAAAAGGGCCATTTAAAAGCAGATTTCAGGATCTGGAAACCTAGAATGGAAGAACGGACTGAATTACAAAAGGCCAAAAGTGTGAAAAAATTAACTGATTTTTCTGCAGATAATTAGCATGCTTTTCAATCAAAAAATTGCACCTCATATTTAAATCTGATCCAACTGCCAACCAGCTGCTCGTGCAAAATCAGGCTGTGCTGAAGCTGGCCAGGTTGTTTGCTGCAAGGAGGCAAATTGCTGGGAGGCAGAAGCCAAAGGGTGGGGGCTGGTGGGTGGGTGGGGCTTTGGCAACATTCGCTTTATAACACACACAGACATTGCCAGCCACTTTTTGGGGGGTTGTCTTATAGTGGGAAAAATACAGTACATTACACAATATGTCACACAACAAAAGTGAAGTACCAGAGAAAGTTAGCAACAAATTTGCCAACATGCCAAGTGTCCTGCACACAGACAATGGAACTGAATATACAGGTGGCAACACACAGGCGATTCTAAAATAATATTGAAGTATATATGGCAGGGAAAGAAGGCAAGAATTAAATTAAAACTGTTACAAGATGCCAGAATAAGAGGAGGTTTTGGTTTACCCAATTGGGAATTATATTACCAGGAGGCAAAATTGATGTGGGTGAAAGAATGGATAGTCTTAAGGAATACTAGATTGTTAACATTAGAAGGTCATGACCTATTATTGGGATGGCACACTTTTCTGTGGCATAAGGAAAGTAAAAACCATGGGTATTTTAGGAGATACTATACTTGTGATGCTTTATTGTTAATATGGGAGAAAGTAAGGAAACAACATTACATAAAAATACCAGTCTGGTTGTCAACTATAGAGGCATTTGCATATCCAATTGTTTATAAAATGGAACATACAGTAAGATATGGTGAACTATTAAATGTAAAAAAAAGGAAATTGAGAAATCACTCAGCTAAACAACGAATTCCCACAACACTGTCAAACTATTTACTAAGATAGGATAACTATTATTCTTCTCAACCTATTACCTATCTCCTTCTACTATAACCTTGACTATAACCTTGTTGCTAGTATCTTTACAATTTATATTGTTTTATTTAGTTTCCTAGTATGATTTTGATTGCTTATTTAGTATCCTACGACTATCTCTTAAGTGTTGTATCTTATGATTTTTGATGAATGTATTTTATGTACACTTAGAGCTTATGCACCGAAGACAAATTCCTTGTGTGTCCAATCACACTTGGCCAATGAAGAATTCTTATTCTTTCTTTTGCTAAATTTAAAAGTGCAAGAAAGGACAGTTAAAAAAAAGAAAAGAAAGAAAAAAAATACAAAGAAATAGCTTCTTTACAGCGGTTATAAGTATAATTATAAACTTATCTCTTACTCTGTGATTCCAACATAACCCTCTTCTTTCTATAATCTATCCTCAATAATCATCAAAACCATGTATCGTAAGTTCACTTTTTTCTGTTTTCCGCAAAAAGTCTGTAACAGGTTTTCAGTCATCAATAAATGTAGATATTGTCTTTTCTCTAATCAAAGAAGTTAATTTGGCCATCCCAGCAATTGCCATTATCTTCACCAATCATTCCTCCTGTATATTATTCCCAAGTCATTGCATCTTCATGTGTATAATAATCTCACTGCAGTTATCATATACAAACACAAAGTTCCATGGCTTTTTTCCAACTGTTTGTTCATCATGTTCCTGACCTGGTGGCAATCATTCTCAAAAGAAAGGCCTCTGGTCTCCATTGTGTACTGATCTTCAAAACCCTCTGTATCAAAGTATGTATTTAAATCCATTTTTTTTTTAGTTTTTAATATATTCATCAAGCATGATAATATTTGCAACAAGTATTTGAATCACCTTTCAAAAGTTGCAGTCCTCTTTTTGCCAAACATTTCATTTTCTGCAATTAATTTGATGAAATGCTCTTATCTGTAAGTTCTTCTAGAGAATTCTTGTGTTTTCTCCCAATTTGGGCCCAGTGTATCAAAAATTCAGAAAATGCCTAATTTGACTCTCCAGTTGTCATACCCCCACACACACCCCCAAACAAAAGATCTAGGTGAGCTTAAACAGCGGCCCTTGGTGGCAGCACTTAGGCTGGGCCTGAAGTAGAATCTCAGTCCACAACTCAGCCCTAACACCACCGCCGCCACACTCAAAAAGAGCACCTCGCACCATCCCCCAAAGTATTTGGGCCTTGGGAAAACATCACAGTTGTCTCCATTATCCAGCACCCTCAGGGATGAACCGTGCACTGCTTACCTTTGAGCAGTGTTCTCTTTCTGGTGACAGGCACTTGCTGCCTATCTGAGGCTGCTCTAGGTTGCAGAAGGCCTTTGTTCTCAAAGCAGCTTTGAGGCATGCTTTTATGTGGCCTCAGCAGTGGCCAAAACTGCATGAAGCCATGCCCCATTCTCATGTGTTTTTCAACGGTTTTTTTGAGCCAATTCCCACGCAACTTCCACGGCTTCCAACAATTGCATAAGAACAGAGTATGGTTTCAGGAATATTTATTCCTAGATGTTGGTGTATACTGTCATGTCAATCAAAATGTGGTTATGACAACTGCAACATTCACCATCACTGACCTAGAATTTATCTTTATAAGAGGATGCAGGCCTTGACATGACTGCATGCATACAATTTCCCATACATGAGATCCAGTGCTTAGGCAAGGAACAGCCTATAGCTCAGGATAAGAACTTAGGAGATTCGGTCTTTGGAACCTACAAGCCTGTTAAAAAGACAATCTAACTTTTATAATCTGCACCATTTTCAGTTACCAAATTCAAATTGTTAAATAATAATTTAATGGTGGCTCAGGCTGTTAAATGCCTGCACTTAAGATCCAGCTGCCTACAATCACTGTAGGCTCGAATCCCACCAGGCTCAAGGTTGACTCAGCCTTCCATCCTCTCGAGGTAGGTAAATTGAGGACCCAAGATTGTTGGGGGCAATAAGCTGACTTTGTAAAAATGCTGCTTAGTAATAAGCAGGCATATACAATGGAATGAAGGCTATTGCTGAGCGCATTGGGTTGTATCCCAAAAATTGTAAGCCACCCTGAGTCTTTAGAGAAGGGCGCATATAAATGTAATTTTAAAAAAGTATAGGAGAAGAAATAAAAGATTTTCATGTTGCAACACTATTACTTAGTGATTTATTAGAAAGTTATGAAATCCTTTTCACAGCATTTGATGCAGGTCGAGATGACAAGCTAACACTGGAATATGTTAAGGGCAAGCTTGTGGATGAATATAAGTGTAAAACAAAGCATCAATAGTGATGGTATTGGTGTTGCAGAATCTGATTTAAAGATGAAAAAATAGGAATAAAATCAGTTACATGAAGCAAGAAACATGTGAATGCTTTTGTGCAAGAAAAAGGGCCATTTAAAAGCAGATTTCAGGATCTGGAAACCTAGAATGGAAGAACGGACTGAATTACAAAAGGCCAAAAGTGTGAAAAAATTAACTGATTTTTCTGCAGATAATTAGCATGCTTTTCAATCAAAAAATTGCACCTCATATTTAAATCTGATCCAACTGCCAACCAGCTGCTCGTGCAAAATCAGGCTGTGCTGAAGCTGGCCAGGTTGTTTGCTGCAAGGAGGCAAATTGCTGGGAGGCAGAAGCCAAAGGGTGGGGGCTGGTGGGTGGGTGGGGCTTTGGCAACATTCGCTTTATAACACACACAGACATTGCCAGCCACTTTTTTGGGGGTTGTCTTATAGTGGGAAAAATACAGTACATTACACAATATGTCACACAACAAAAGTGAAGTACCAGAGAAAGTTAGCAACAAATTTGCCAACATGCCAAGTGTCCTGCACACAGACAATGGAACTGAATATACAGGTGGCAACACACAGGCGATTCTAAAATAATATTGAAGTATATATGGCAGGGAAAGAAGGCAAGAATTAAATTAAAACTGTTACAAGATGCCAGAATAAGAGGAGGTTTTGGTTTACCCAATTGGGAATTATATTACCAGGAGGCAAAATTGATGTGGGTGAAAGAATGGATAGTCTTAAGGAATACTAGATTGTTAACATTAGAAGGTCATGACCTATTATTGGGATGGCACACTTTTCTGTGGCATAAGGAAAGTAAAAACCATGGGTATTTTAGGAGATACTATACTTGTGATGCTTTATTGTTAATATGGGAGAAAGTAAGGAAACAACATTACATAAAAATACCAGTCTGGTTGTCAACTATAGAGGCATTTGCATATCCAATTGTTTATAAAATGGAACATACAGTAAGATATGGTGAACTATTAAATGTAAAAAAAAGGAAATTGAGAAATCACTCAGCTAAACAACGAATTCCCACAACACTGTCAAACTATTTACTAAGATAGGATAACTATTATTCTTCTCAACCTATTACCTATCTCCTTCTACTATAACCTTGACTATAACCTTGTTGCTAGTATCTTTACAATTTATATTGTTTTATTTAGTTTCCTAGTATGATTTTGATTGCTTATTTAGTATCCTACGACTATCTCTTAAGTGTTGTATCTTATGATTTTTGATGAATGTATTTTATGTACACTTAGAGCTTATGCACCGAAGACAAATTCCTTGTGTGTCCAATCACACTTGGCCAATGAAGAATTCTTATTCTTTCTTTTGCTAAATTTAAAAGTGCAAGAAAGGACAGTTAAAAAAAAGAAAAGAAAGAAAAAAAATACAAAGAAATAGCTTCTTTACAGCGGTTATAAGTATAATTATAAACTTATCTCTTACTCTGTGATTCCAACATAACCCTCTTCTTTCTATAATCTATCCTCAATAATCATCAAAACCATGTATCGTAAGTTCACTTTTTTCTGTTTTCCGCAAAAAGTCTGTAACAGGTTTTCAGTCATCAATAAATGTAGATATTGTCTTTTCTCTAATCAAAGAAGTTAATTTGGCCATCCCAGCAATTGCCATTATCTTCACCAATCATTCCTCCTGTATATTATTCCCAAGTCATTGCATCTTCATGTGTATAATAATCTCACTGCAGTTATCATATACAAACACAAAGTTCCATGGCTTTTTTCCAACTGTTTGTTCATCATGTTCCTGACCTGGTGGCAATCATTCTCAAAAGAAAGGCCTCTGGTCTCCATTGTGTACTGATCTTCAAAACCCTCTGTATCAAAGTATGTATTTAAATCCATTTTTTTTTAGTTTTTAATATATTCATCAAGCATGATAATATTTGCAACAAGTATTTGAATCACCTTTCAAAAGTTGCAGTCCTCTTTTTGCCAAACATTTCATTTTCTGCAATTAATTTGATGAAATGCTCTTATCTGTAAGTTCTTCTAGAGAATTCTTGTGTTTTCTCCCAATTTGGGCCCAGTGTATCAAAAATTCAGAAAATGCCTAATTTGACTCTCCAGTTGTCATACCCCCACACACACCCCCAAACAAAAGATCTAGGTGAGCTTAAACAGCGGCCCTTGGTGGCAGCACTTAGGCTGGGCCTGAAGTAGAATCTCAGTCCACAACTCAGCCCTAACACCACCGCCGCCACACTCAAAAAGAGCACCTCGCACCATCCCCCAAAGTATTTGGGCCTTGGGAAAACATCACAGTTGTCTCCATTATCCAGCACCCTCAGGGATGAACCGTGCACTGCTTACCTTTGAGCAGTGTTCTCTTTCTGGTGACAGGCACTTGCTGCCTATCTGAGGCTGCTCTAGGTTGCAGAAGGCCTTTGTTCTCAAAGCAGCTTTGAGGCATGCTTTTATGTGGCCTCAGCAGTGGCCAAAACTGCATGAAGCCATGCCCCATTCTCATGTGTTTTTCAACGGTTTTTTGAGCCAATTCCCACGCAACTTCCACGGCTTCCAACAATTGCATAAGAACAGAGTATGGTTTCAGGAATATTTATTCCTAGATGTTGGTGTATACTGTCATGTCAATCAAAATGTGGTTATGACAACTGCAACATTCACCATCACTGACCTAGAATTTATCTTTATAAGAGGATGCAGGCCTTGACATGACTGCATGCATACAATTTCCCATACATGAGATCCAGTGCTTAGGCAAGGAACAGCCTATAGCTCAGGATAAGAACTTAGGAGATTCGGTCTTTGGAACCTACAAGCCTGTTAAAAAGACAATCTAACTTTTATAATCTGCACCATTTTCAGTTACCAAATTCAAATTGTTAAATAATAATTTAATGGTGGCTCAGGCTGTTAAATGCCTGCACTTAAGATCCAGCTGCCTACAATCACTGTAGGCTCGAATCCCACCAGGCTCAAGGTTGACTCAGCCTTCCATCCTCTCGAGGTAGGTAAATTGAGGACCCAAGATTGTTGGGGGCAATAAGCTGACTTTGTAAAAATGCTGCTTAGTAATAAGCAGGCATATACAATGGAATGAAGGCTATTGCTGAGCGCATTGGGTTGTATCCCAAAAATTGTAAGCCACCCTGAGTCTTTAGAGAAGGGCGGCATATAAATGTAATTTTTAAAAAAAGTATAGGAGAAGAAATAAAAGATTTTCATGTTGCAACACTATTACTTAGTGATTTATTAGAAAGTTATGAAATCCTTTTCACAGCATTTGATGCAGGTCGAGATGACAAGCTAACACTGGAATATGTTAAGGGCAAGCTTGTGGATGAATATAAGTGTAAAACAAAGCATCAATAGTGATGGTATTGGTGTTGCAGAATCTGATTTAAAGATGAAAAAATAGGAATAAAATCAGTTACATGAAGCAAGAAACATGTGAATGCTTTTGTGCAAGAAAAAGGGCCATTTAAAAGCAGATTTCAGGATCTGGAAACCTAGAATGGAAGAACGGACTGAATTACAAAAGGCCAAAAGTGTGAAAAAATTAACTGATTTTTCTGCAGATAATTAGCATGCTTTTCAATCAAAAAATTGCACCTCATATTTAAATCTGATCCAACTGCCAACCAGCTGCTCGTGCAAAATCAGGCTGTGCTGAAGCTGGCCAGGTTGTTTGCTGCAAGGAGGCAAATTGCTGGGAGGCAGAAGCCAAAGGGTGGGGGCTGGTGGGTGGGTGGGGCTTTGGCAACATTCGCTTTATAACACACACAGACATTGCCAGCCACTTTTTGGGGTTGTCTTATAGTGGGAAAAATACAGTACATTACACAATATGTCACACAACAAAAGTGAAGTACCAGAGAAAGTTAGCAACAAATTTGCCAACATGCCAAGTGTCCTGCACACAGACAATGGAACTGAATATACAGGTGGCAACACACAGGCGATTCTAAAATAATATTGAAGTATATATGGCAGGGAAAGAAGGCAAGAATTAAATTAAAACTGTTACAAGATGCCAGAATAAGAGGAGGTTTTGGTTTACCCAATTGGGAATTATATTACCAGGAGGCAAAATTGATGTGGGTGAAAGAATGGATAGTCTTAAGGAATACTAGATTGTTAACATTAGAAGGTCATGACCTATTATTGGGATGGCACACTTTTCTGTGGCATAAGGAAAGTAAAAACCATGGGTATTTTAGGAGATACTATACTTGTGATGCTTTATTGTTAATATGGGAGAAAGTAAGGAAACAACATTACATAAAAATACCAGTCTGGTTGTCAACTATAGAGGCATTTGCATATCCAATTGTTTATAAAATGGAACATACAGTAAGATATGGTGAACTATTAAATGTAAAAAAAAAGGAAATTGAGAAATCACTCAGCTAAACAACGAATTCCCACAACACTGTCAAACTATTTACTAAGATAGGATAACTATTATTCTTCTCAACCTATTACCTATCTCCTTCTACTATAACCTTGACTATAACCTTGTTGCTAGTATCTTTACAATTTATATTGTTTTATTTAGTTTCCTAGTATGATTTTGATTGCTTATTTAGTATCCTACGACTATCTCTTAAGTGTTGTATCTTATGATTTTTGATGAATGTATTTTATGTACACTTAGAGCTTATGCACCGAAGACAAATTCCTTGTGTGTCCAATCACACTTGGCCAATGAAGAATTCTTATTCTTTCTTTTGCTAAATTTAAAAGTGCAAGAAAGGACAGTTAAAAAAAAGAAAAGAAAGAAAAAAAATACAAAGAAATAGCTTCTTTACAGCGGTTATAAGTATAATTATAAACTTATCTCTTACTCTGTGATTCCAACATAACCCTCTTCTTTCTATAATCTATCCTCAATAATCATCAAAACCATGTATCGTAAGTTCACTTTTTTCTGTTTTCCGCAAAAAGTCTGTAACAGGTTTTCAGTCATCAATAAATGTAGATATTGTCTTTTCTCTAATCAAAGAAGTTAATTTGGCCATCCCAGCAATTGCCATTATCTTCACCAATCATTCCTCCTGTATATTATTCCCAAGTCATTGCATCTTCATGTGTATAATAATCTCACTGCAGTTATCATATACAAACACAAAGTTCCATGGCTTTTTTCCAACTGTTTGTTCATCATGTTCCTGACCTGGTGGCAATCATTCTCAAAAGAAAGGCCTCTGGTCTCCATTGTGTACTGATCTTCAAAACCCTCTGTATCAAAGTATGTATTTAAATCCATTTTTTTTTTAGTTTTTAATATATTCATCAAGCATGATAATATTTGCAACAAGTATTTGAATCACCTTTCAAAAGTTGCAGTCCTCTTTTTGCCAAACATTTCATTTTCTGCAATTAATTTGATGAAATGCTCTTATCTGTAAGTTCTTCTAGAGAATTCTTGTGTTTTCTCCCAATTTGGGCCCAGTGTATCAAAAATTCAGAAAATGCCTAATTTGACTCTCCAGTTGTCATACCCCCCCACACACCCCCAAACAAAAGATCTAGGTGAGCTTAAACAGCGGCCCTTGGTGGCAGCACTTAGGCTGGGCCTGAAGTAGAATCTCAGTCCACAACTCAGCCCTAACACCACCGCCGCCACACTCAAAAAGAGCACCTCGCACCATCCCCCAAAGTATTTGGGCCTTGGGAAAACATCACAGTTGTCTCCATTATCCAGCACCCTCAGGGATGAACCGTGCACTGCTTACCTTTGAGCAGTGTTCTCTTTCTGGTGACAGGCACTTGCTGCCTATCTGAGGCTGCTCTAGGTTGCAGAAGGCCTTTGTTCTCAAAGCAGCTTTGAGGCATGCTTTTATGTGGCCTCAGCAGTGGCCAAAACTGCATGAAGCCATGCCCCATTCTCATGTGTTTTCAACGGTTTTTGAGCCAATTCCCACGCAACTTCCACGGCTTCCAACAATTGCATAAGAACAGAGTATGGTTTCAGGAATATTTATTCCTAGATGTTGGTGTATACTGTCATGTCAATCAAAATGTGGTTATGACAACTGCAACATTCACCATCACTGACCTAGAATTTATCTTTATAAGAGGATGCAGGCCTTGACATGACTGCATGCATACAATTTCCCATACATGAGATCCAGTGCTTAGGCAAGGAACAGCCTATAGCTCAGGATAAGAACTTAGGAGATTCGGTCTTTGGAACCTACAAGCCTGTTAAAAAGACAATCTAACTTTTATAATCTGCACCATTTTCAGTTACCAAATTCAAATTGTTAAATAATAATTTAATGGTGGCTCAGGCTGTTAAATGCCTGCACTTAAGATCCAGCTGTCTATAATTACTGTAGGCTCGAATCCCACCAGGCTCAAGGTTGACTCAGCCTTCCATCCTCTTGGGGTAGGTAAATTGAGGACCCAAGATTGTTGGGGGCAATAAGCTGACTTTGTAAAAATGCCGCTTAGTAATAAGCAGGCATATACAATGGAATGAAGGCTATTGCTGAGCACACTGGGTTGTATCCCAAAAATTGCAAGCCACCCTGAGTCTCCGGAGAAGGGCGGGATATAAATGTAATTAAAAAAAAATACCAGTGAAAGTACCTGCATGTGCGCAGTTACTCTTTCTCACAAGCCATCTTACTAAATGTTTATCTTGGTTTGTAAACTCAGAGATGGTTGACTTAAAGTATCTCCATGTACCTTAAAGAACCCCTGAAAACTCATTTCCTCTCACTAGTAGTACGTGATGTACTGCAACTTGGCAACCTGCCAGCAAGATATGCATTGATGGCTGATTGCATGTTGCCTAGTTTAAGAAGAAGGAGTAATTTTTGCATATATAATTAAACCTGAGAAGCAGATCTTGTGGTTTGCACACAGCCCCAGAACTGTATCTCGCAATGCCAGGAGAGTCAAGTTCTGAAATAAAGCCAATGAAGCTATTTGGCATTGAAAAAAGTGACTTATGACCATGACACACGCAATAAGAGCTGAGTGGTGTGGTGGTTAGAATGCGATATCGCAGGCTAATTCTGCTGACTGCCAGCGGTTCAAATCTCAATATTTGGCATACTACCTCACTCATCATTTCCTTTCTTGGAAAAAAAATGGCTTTGCCTCATCTGGCTTTATAGCTATTTGTCATTAAAAGTTGAGGATCATCTCCTCCGTCTAACTACTTCTGTTTGTTTATATGCTGGTCTCATCTCATTTGTGAGCCTTGCAGTCTGTATCATTCCTAGTCTTTATCCATATGCCCCTCGCCCCTTTTTGCCAACTTCATGTAGGCAACAGGTAGTGTGCGACTTACAGCAGTTCATTTAGTGACTATCCGAAGTTACAATGGCACTGAAAAAAGTGACTTATGACCATTTTTTCACACTTACAACTGTTGCAGCATCTCCAAGGTCACATGATCAAAATTCAGATGCATGGCAACTGGTATGTTGCAGGGTCCCAGGGCCATGTGATCCCCCTTTGAGACTCTCTGCCAGGCGAAGTCAATGGGCAAGCCAGATTCACTTAACAACCGTGTTATCAACTAAACAAGCGCAGTGTCTCACTTAACAGCTGTGGCAAGAAACGTTGTAAAATGGGGCAAAACTCACTTAACAACTGTCTTGCTTACCAACATAAATGTTGTGCTCAGTTGTGGCCATAAGTCAAGGACTACCTGTGCAGTTCCTTTGTGAATGAGCTGTTGTGCTAAAAAAAACCCCTAAATGATCAAAGGAAGTGAAGTGAGCCTGAGTAGGAGAGTTTTGTTTCAGATTTTTCAGGAAATCAACAAAGTGAGCTGAATTGATCAAGAAATCTTAATTCTAAAGCTTATACGTCAGGGGAAATAATAATACATAATAAACCTGGTTATTGGGTCAGAACAGAATAACAGCGTTGGAAGGGACCTTGGAGGTCTTCTAGTCCAACCCCCTGCTCAGGCAGGAAACGCTATACCATTCCAGACAAATGGTTGTCCGATCTCTTCTTTAAAACTTCCAGTGCTGGAGCATTCAGAGGTGGTATTCAGCAGGTTCTGACCAATTTTGAGTAATTCGGAGAACAGTATCGCCAGGCCCACCAAGCCACACCCACAGAACCGGTAGTACAAAAATTTGAATCCCACCACTGGGAGCATTCACAATTTCTGGAGGCAAGTTGTTCCATTGGTTAATCGTTCTGTCAGGAAATTTCTCCTTAGTTCTAGGTTGCTTCTTTCCTTGATTAGTTTCTTCTTGCCCTGCCTTCAGGTGCTTTGGTGAATAGCTTGACTCCCTCTTCTTTGTGGCAGCCCCTGAGATACATTGCTGTCACGTCACCCCTAGCCTTTCTTTTCATTAAACTTGTCATTAAACTAGACATACCTGATCCCAGCAACTGTTCTTTATATGTTTTAGCCTCCAGTCCCCTAATCATGTTTGTTGCTGTTCTCTGTACTCTTTCTAGAGTCTCAACATCTTTTTTTACATTGAGGCGACCAAAACCGGATGCAGTATTCCAAGTTATTAACACTTCACATGATCTTGATTTTATCCCTGTTTATGCAGCCTAGAACTGTGTTGGCTTTTTTGGCAGCTGCAGCACACTGCTGGCTCATATTTAAATGATGGTCCACTAGGACTTCAAGATCCCTCTTACAGTTACTATTATTGAGCGAGGTACCACGTATTGCACCTATGCACTTGGTTACTCTTGCCTAAATGTGGAACCTTACTTCTTTCACCATGGGATTTAATTCTGTTAGATAGTGCCCAATGTTCAAGTCTGTCAAGATCCTTCTGTATCTTAAGCCTACCTTCTGGAAAGATAATGAGTATTTCCAATACATGTGACTACTGTTCTCTTATAGTCTTCCACAGCGGACACCAAAGGGGACTTCCTCCTTATTAGTGACCACGTGATTGAACTGGTTACCCGGCTTCACCAGACCATGCTGGAGGCTACAAAACAAAACTGAAACTCCAAGTGGCTGATGAGTAAGGACTGAGTTGGCTGTGCGTGGGGAAAGGGAGGGTTTGGATGAGAGCTTTTATTTAGATATTTGTATCTTTGTTCTCTTGTACTGGTATTGAAAACCTATCAAGATTTAAACTGAAAGGGTTCTGAAAATCCAAACATTGAAAACCCTTTTCATCCTTCCTTGGAGCCTCCAAGAGGGAGTCACTCCACTGGAGACCTCTGAGGGGATAAAGGAGACTTTGGATCCAATTTTGCCAAATTTTTCTCTCCTCCCCCCCCGCCAATTAAAAAGACTATATGCCCTCTGGTGCAGTGGTGGAATTCAGCCAGTTCGCACCACTTCGGGAGAACCGGTTGTTAACTTTCTGAGAGTTTGGTGAACTGATTGTTGGAAGAAATCATTCAGCCAGAGAACTGGTTGTTAAATTATTTGAATCCCACCACTGCTCTGGTGTGTCAGAAAAGGAAAATGGGGCTGCCTTTAGCCCTACTGGGTTTAAGAAAGCAGGCCTTGATGTCAGAAGCTATCTGAATACACATATAAAATTTGCCACCAAACTCACATTTGGTAATAACAGTATAATGTAAATTATATATTATGGCCTGTGCATCTGGAGCTTGTACACCCTTAATTATAGTTTGTGTGGTTTGTTGCATTGTATTCAGGTTGTTTAGTTGCAGCAATTAATACATTTCACATCCCTTTTCTAATTATAGTAAAGTAAGTAATAATTAAATAATGAAACATTTTAGTTTCAACAGCTTGCAAAAATAATTGTGAAATTGATCTTCCCCACAGACTATTGAATATTGTATTCTATCTGACTGAAAAGAGTACAATGCAAACCTACTACTGCATTTCTTTATTAGGGACAGGAGTCAGTTCCCAAATTGTTCAGCAGTGACCTTACATTGGAGTTAAATATGTTTGCAGAGTTAATCTCCCCTTCTTTGAAATCCATGGTTTACTTGATAAGGTTTCAGAAGTAGTTCCCCTTGTCTGCCTCTTAGGGCTGAGAGAATGTGACTGGCTCAAGATCACCCAGCTGGCTTTTTGTCCAAGGGAGAATTAGAACTCACAATCTCCCAGTTTCTAGCCTGGTGCCTTAAACATTAAAGCAAATTGGCCCCAATCCTAAAATTAAGCCTGCCTTATGGTTGTACTCCCTTATATATAAGCTTTTGATCAAACATGGCATGGACGCCTCCACACAACAGACAAATTGTGAAGCAAAGTTAAATCGAGGATTGTGTTGTTTTTGTTCAGCTGACCTTTGATTTGATCTTTTACAGATTTCTGGTAAAATTTAAGCAAAGCAACATCACTGTCAAACTTGTGAAGACAGATGAGACACAAGGCACAGCTCCTGTTTGCAGGAAGAAAGGCAGCCATAGGATGGAGGTGTTGGTCCATTAAAGTGAAGTTATTGCTGATTCAAAGGCAGCTACATTGGACTTTTAGGGACTCTGGAGCTGAGAATATGATTTAGACTTGACACATTACAGGCATTGGTGCCTTCTAGGTTTCTCATCAGAATGTTTACAGCATGGAGAAACATGAATTGCATACATTCCACAGCCAATCAATGCATTTGCAGAAGGTGTAAATGGCACCTTCCATTGTCTTGTCAATATCTTCAGAAATGGCTTCTTTCTATAGATGCTTTAAGTAGAAAATTTGGGGAGAATGCCAATTAAAAACAAACAAATCAAATGAAATGTCAACTCCGTTTTGATTTAAGCCACTTTGGAAGGCTATACCATCTTTAGGGACACCAAAGAATCTAAAGCCTGAATTTGGCTACAGAGGACAACTTTATTTTGAGCTATCTGAATAATCTCCATCCCATTTTGAATTTTTTTTTCTTTTCTCCAGAGATATCCAATAGGGCAAGTGGCAAAGTCTCATTGATTTATTCTTTGGTCACACTAGATCTCTGCTCTAATTTAATTTTAAAATGAATGGGAAACTAGCACACTGAAAAGCACTAATTGCACACATACATTACTTCCAACAATGCCCTGGGCAGAAACAGTTTTAGAAAGTGAAAGGGTGCATAGATAAAAAAATAAAGGTAAATGTTTCCCCTGTCCAGTCAAATCCGGCTCTGCTCATTTCCATTTCTTAGCTGAACGAAGACACTTCTGTCATCCTGCGGCCAGTATGGCACAAAAGCACACAGAATGCTGTTAACTTTCCACAGAAATGGCGCCTATTTATCTACTCGCATTTGCATGCTTTCAAACTGCTATGTTGGCAGGAGCTGGGGCAACGCTTTGTTTCCCTTATGGGTATTATCTGATCAGCTATTCCCATGACATGTTTTCTCATTTTCACATGTAGAATTGGTCAAAAAGCATTGG
This sequence comes from Naja naja, assembly GCA_009733165.1. Classification (NCBI taxonomy): domain Eukaryota; kingdom Metazoa; phylum Chordata; class Lepidosauria; order Squamata; family Elapidae; genus Naja; species Naja naja. The sequence continues at coordinate 47,186 of SOZL01000964.1, forward strand.
GTGGGTGCCTGGCTTTTTCACATACAGCATGCTTTTCCACTAAGAAGCCCTAGGAAATACGCTTGGGGTCATCCCTGATTTATTCTTACAACAATTCTGTGAAATCAGTTGAGTTAAAGGAGAGGAGTTGATTCAAAGTCATTCAGTGAGTACAATGCTCACGTGGAGATATTTTAACTATTTCATCACATCAACATATTGTGTTGGTTTTGTAGCACTTGCATCCCTATCCTGTTTATGGTAACTGATTTACTCAAGGCTGAGCAGATCAACAGCAGAAAAGCAAAGGTATATCAGTCAAAGTTTCTGAAGCTAAGGCTTCCCTGATTTGTTTTGCTTCCCACAGAAGCCTCTAGAAGAGTAGCCAAGATTCAGTCCAAATTTCAGAGAGCCAAACGAGGTTTACCAGCCCTGTCCAGGGCCCAGAATTTTAGGCCTCTTACACAAATCAAAGGCAATGACATACCAGACACAAGAAATCAGATGGTTGTTTACAACAAAGAAACTTGGGTCAAAGCTGCCTCTTAAGTAAGTTTGCAACCAGATGTTGCAAAGACCAGAAGACCCTTATTTAGTAAGGAGCCTCGATGAATGTCTTTGCTCTGTGCCAAAGCCAATGATTTGGAGGCCGTGATTAGTCCAGTTGTTCTGTTGCTGCCTGTCTTTGAGCCTCACATGATTCCTGACTTGTATTTCCTGAGGCTGGAATTCCACTGGTGCAAATGGAGCAACTTCAGAACAGAACAGAAGAGAATGCTTCTTCAGATTCAGAGTCCTGGGCCAAGACACAATCTTGATCTGAGAAAAAAGTATAACCTGTCTCCTTGAGATTAAGATTGTAGGAGTTGATATAGTCATATTACAAAAGTATAATAAGATACCTGGATTTCCAAACAACCATTTTGAAAGAGTATGATATGAATTTGCTTTCATAATGTTTGACTAGGCCTCTTTGGTACATTTAGTACAGACATGCATTAAGCAAGAAACACTAGAGAAATACATCCATAAATGGCAAATGACATTTTGCCCACCTTTTAATTTCAAAAGGCAGAAGTGTTTATTGTATGGCAAGCTGATCTCCCTTTTATAAAATGGGCTGCCTGGGACAAAAAGGGAAATTCACAGCAAAGTACACCATGGAGGATCACAGGGTTTCTAAATATGTCATCTAACAGGTTAACAGAGTTGGAAGGGTCTTCGAGTCCAACTCTCCCCAACCCAACACCATTTCTGACAGATGGCAGTCAAGTCTCTTCTAAAAAGTTTCCAATGATGAAGCTCCCACAGCTTCTGAAGGCAAGCTGTTCCATTGGATGATTGTTCTCACTGTCAGAAATTTTGTTCTTATTTCCAGGTTGAACCTCGCCTTCTTCAGTTTTAAAGGAATAATGGATGGAAACTGAACAAGGGAGCAATTTCCTTTAGTTTAATAATAACAGCAGTCATCAGTGAGAAGGCTTGCAAACAATAGGATTCTCCATTCTATGCATGCCTATTCCTGGTTTTTTATAATACTTTTTTATTTTGAATACAAATAATACAAACATAATACATATAAATCTAAATACAAAAAAAGGAAAAAAAATACAAATATTACAGTTCACCCCCACCAGGATACCATTTTTTTCTTATATTTCTTCTTCTATAACCGTGATGGGGAACCTATGGCACGCATGCCACAGGTGGCATGCAGAGCCATATGTGCGGGCAAGCAAGCCCCAGCCAAACTTACCTGCACTACATATGCACACGCCTCCCAGCTGATTTTTGACCTGTTGAGGCCATTTTCGCCCTCAAACGGGCGAAAAACAGGCCTTCCGGAAATGCTGGAAGTGCTGAAACGGGGCCGTTTTCAGCCTCCCGAAGCTCCAGAGGCTTTCCTCGAGCCTCCAGGAGGGTGAAAACAGACTACCCCGAACTTCAGAGGCCCTCTGGAGGCTGAACGGGCACTTCCAGTAATTCTGGAAGGCCCATTTTTCGACCTCCCAAGGCTGCAGAGGCTTTCCTCAAGCCTCTGGGAGGGTGAAAAAGGCCTCAAACGGGCCGAAAATCAGCTGGGAGGTGCCCACATGCACAGTGCAGGTAAGGGGGTGGGGCAGGGGTGTTGCATGCACATGTGCAGGGGGGACACATTGCACGCATGTGCACTTTGACATACCACAACAAAACGGTTCACCATCACTGTTCTATAAAAACTAAAAGATATACAATAGATTCCAATTGTGCCCTTATCCCCTCCAAAGCAACATATATTCTTGAGTAGGTAATCTGATTCCCTTTGCCTTCCACCAACACTGTTTTTATAAAATCCCCCCATATTTCATTATAATTGTTTAATCATCCCTTTTTAAAATTTAATTTCTGTTATTAATTTATCATTTGTTGCCATACTCCAAATTTCATCATTCCACTCATTTCTTTGAATATCCCAATTTCGTCCCCAATATTTAGCCATCACTAATCTAGCTGCCATTATCAAATTTACAATCAATTCCTTTTTTGTTTCATTTATATCCTGTGTTTCCATCAGCAACAGTAATGCAATCTTCGATGACATATCTAAATTTACATACAAAAGTGCTCTAATTTCCTTAAACACATGTCCCATATTTTCTGTGCAGTATCACAATCCCACGCATACATTTATATATTCCATATCAATGAGTAGTCCTTAATGGGTCTAAGTCTACATGGAGGGAAGTAAGCAGTGGGGTGCCACAAGGTTCTGTCTTAGGCCCAGTACTCTTTAATATCTTCATTAACGACATAGATGAAGGAATAGAAGGGGAACTTACCAAATTTGCAGATGATACTAAGCTGGCAGGAATAGCTAACACTCAAGAAGATAGGCTCAAGATCCAGATGGATCTTTACAGACTAGAACACTGAGCCGTATCTAACAACATGAAATTCAGTGTAGAGAAAAGTCCTACGCTTAGGCAAAAAAACCCCAAAGTACACATATAGACTGGGTGAAACGAGGCTCAATAGCAGTAACTGTGAGAGGGATCTTGGGGTCTTAGTGGACAACCAGCTAAATATGAGCCAGCAGTGTGCAGCAGCAGCCAAAAAAGCTAATGCAATCCTAAATTGCATTAACAGAGGGATACAATCAAGATCAAGTGAGGTACTAATACCATTCTATAAAGGCTTAGTAAGACCACACCTAGAGTACTGCATCCAGTTTTGGTCACCACACTATAAAAAAAGATGTTGAGACTCTAGAAAAAATACAGAGAAGAGCAACCAGGATAATTAGGGGACTGGAGACTAAGGCTTATTAAGAACGGTTACAGGAACTGGGCATGGCTAGTCTAGTGAAGAGAAGGACCAGGGGAGACATGATAGCATTTTTCCAATATTTGAGGGGCTGCCACAGAGAGGAAGGGGTCAAGCTATTTTCTAAAGGGCCTGTAGGCCAGACAAGGAATAATGGATGGAAACTGAACAAGGAGAGATTTAACCTGGAAATAAGGAGAAACTTTCTGACAGTGAGAACGATCAACCAATGGAACAGCTTGCTTTCAGAAGTTGTGGGAGCATCATCACTTGAGACTTTCAAGAAGAGATTGGACTGCCATTTGTCAGAAGTGGTGTAGGGCCTCCTGCTTGGGCGGGGGGAGGGTTGGACTAGATGACCTACAAGGTCTCTTCCAATTCTGATTATCTGTTATCTGTTATCTGTTCCAACCTCTTTCTTGCACCTCCAGCAAATATAGATGTTAAATAGATATTTAACATCTATTTGATTTAATTTACATGGTGTTAGGTCCTACCTCCATATCACTTTACATCCATTTTCCTTAACTCTAACTGACATATTCTTATATACTCTTCTATTCCAAATATTTTTCCAATCATTATCATTTATATCTCCTAAATCTGATTCCCAAGTTAATTTTAAACCTTTTGCCTGCTCTTCTAATTCAGTTAATATTCTATATATTTTCCCAATTCTTCCTTTACCTATATATTCTTCATTCACCTCACATTCTTTTATAAACATTTCAAATTTTGTTGACTGTCTTTCTCCTCAAATCTTTCTTCCATTTTTATCCATTTCTATAATTGTATTAAATTCAACCAATTTAATTTAATATCTGATAAAACATTCTTTAGTTGTGTTATATTCTTTATCTTGTTCTTCCAGTCTACCCATTTATATATCTGATTTTCTTTTAGTTTACTAATCCATTCTTTCAGTTCAGTCTTAGGGAACTTCTCCATTTCCACTATGCATGCTTATTCCTGTTCATTGTAGTAGAACAACTTGCCTCAAATAGTTATGAATGCTCCAACACTGGAAGTTTTTAAGAAGAAATTGGACAACTATTTGTCTGAAGTGGTATAGGAATTCCTGCCTGAGGAGGGGGTTGGAGTAGAAGACCTCCAAGGTCCCTTCTAACTCTGTTATTCTGTTCTGTTCTGTTCTATTTTCTATTTTATTCTTTACTGTGCAAATAGGCTCTATCCATTAACTATTAAGAGGTGGAATTATTAAGCGGATCTCTTATGTATACTTTTGTCAGCATTCCACAATCTAGCTTTCTCTCTATATAACCCACAAGCTCCCATTGTGACTGAAGGGGTCAAGATGTACAGGTAGTCCTTGATTTACAACTATAGTTGGGATTGGAATTTTGGTCGCTAAGGGACGCAGCCATTAAGAAAGGCATCATATGGTTGGTCCCAGTGTTATAGTTTTTACTGTGCTTGTCAAGCGAATCAAACTTCTCCCATTGACTTTGCTTGGAAGAAGCTGGCTGGTCCCAAATTGTGACCTTCAAAGCATCATTCAACAAATGTTCATATATTGAGGACTACTTGCATTCCAGCATACCTGGGGGTCAGTATCTTGGGAAGAACAGGATATTTTCCATAAGGCCACAAATATATTTTGGCTCCCCTGAGGCTCCAGGGAGGCTTCCTAGGCCCAAAACAGCATGGGGGTGGGGGGTGCGAAGAAAAAAAGAAAGAGGGAGGGAAGGGAGAAAGAAAGAGGGAGAGGGAGAGAGAGAGAGAGAGAGAGAGAAAGAGGAAGAAAAAGAAAGGAAGGAGGGAGGGAAGGGAGAAAGAAAGAAAGAAAGAAAGAAAGAGAGAAAGAAAAAAGAGAGAAAGAAAGAAAGAAAGAGAAAGAAAGAGGAAGGAAGGAAGGAAGGAAGGAAGGAAGGAAGGAAGGAAGGAAGGAAGGAAGGAAGAAAAAAAGAAAGATAATGGAGAAAGAGGGAAAGGAAAGTGGCCTTGGTGGCTCAGGCTGTTAAATGCCTGCACTTAGTTCCAGCTGCCTGCAATTACAGGCTCGAATCCCACCAGGCTCAAGGTAGGTCTCAGGGTAGGTAAATTGAGGACCCAAGATTGTTGGGGGGGCAAGCTGACTTTGTAAAAATGCCGCTTAGTAATAAGCAGGCATATACAATGGAATGAAGGCTATTGCTGAGCACACTGGGTTGTATCCCAAAAAATTGTAAGCCGCCTGAGTCTTCCGGGAAGGGCGGCATATAAATGTAATTTTAAAAAAAGTGAATATGAATGGATGGATGGGTGGATGGATAGAGGGAGGGAAGGAGGGAGGGAGGGAGAGAAAAAGGAGGGGATGGAAGCCCTGGCATTAGATGCAGCTTCAGAGGATGCTTTGAAACACCACTGCAATCCAGGGCTGGAAGGGACCTGGGAGGTCATCTAGTCCAACTCCATACTCCAAGAGCATTGTTAAAGTGAGTTTCTCTCTTTTGACCCACCCTGTTACATGACCACATAGCCACTCCTACCCAGTCACATGACCACATAGCCACGCCTACCAAGCCACGCCCGCAGAACTGGTAGTAAAAAAATTTGAATCCCACTCTTGGCCACGCCCACTAAGCAAGCCATGCCCACAGAACCACTGCAGTAAAAATTTTTGAATGCACCACTGATTCAAAGCTACCAAGAGATCCAGGAGGACCATCTGCCAGAGGATCCCCAAGAAGCACAATCACAATCAAGTCTCAGTACTGTAACCTGGCCTGAAATCTGACTGAAAAGTGCTAGATAAGGTCTAGGGACCCTTGAAGCTGTAGGCCTAGGTACAACTCAGCATCCTCCCCTCAGAACTAAAGGGTTGAGGTCAGAGAGGAATTCTCAAGGTCTGTGGAATTGAGCAACTGTTCCTTAAAGAAAGAGGACCACTACTTCTTTCAAAGCAGGCAGAATCATCTCCTCCTTCAAAGAAGCATTCAGAGCTCAGGATCCAACCGCATATCATTGCCTAGGAGGCCTTTGCATGTTATTTGCTTGGCTATAATATAGAAGTAGACTGCCATGGATTTGTTCCTGAATTGTTTTTCGACTTCCCAGTCAAAAATTGGAGCAGATTTCCAATTCCCTGGATGTCTCCACATACTAACTTAGTCTGAATCAGCTTAGCTTCCTGTTATGTTTGCATGAAGAGTCAGACAAAGAGCTTCAGTGAAGAGTTTATTTGGTGACTACAGCTCGAATGGACCCAACTTGGCTGGGCTACGGCTGCTACTTATAGCCAGCAGCCGTGGTTGCCAGCCAATCAGAGTGCAGGGTTTTCCCGCACTTTTTAAACCAATCCTATTTGACATTTTACAAGAACAATTCAAACTAAACCAATGACATTCAAACCTACATACATAACACCCCTCCCCACTAGGTTCAGTCCATACCAAACCCCAACCTATCTAATGTATTCTTTTAAATAGGTGGGGCTCTTGCGTGTGTACATTGAGACCTTTGTGGTTCAGAAGTTTTAACATTCTCACCCAGTGAGAGAGGAAATGTGTCTGCTGACATTTCCCCACTGGGACTTCCTGTGAAAGAAGACCCTGTTTGATTGTTAGAATCTGGTCTCTCCTCCCAACCCATCTCCAGCCCAATGTCAGCACCCAAGTCAGGTAGTGATGTACAATCTTCCACTTCTAAGGATGGATTTTGGCATTGTGACAGGTTTTGGAATGGTTCCTGTGTAATGGCTTGTTACACATGGGGTTGATTCTTGCTTGCTGATTTTCCTCCTGTTCCTCCCCTTCCCCTAATTGACATCAGGTGAGGGAACGAGAGAGAACAAGTCGATGTTCCTGAGAGAGCCTGGATCTAAGTTGATCAATGTGCCTGCTCCAGAGGACTCCATCCTCTGTTTGCACCCTGTAAGAACGAGGGCCTGTGATTTGAGTTATCTCAGCAGGAATCCACAACGGTTCACCCATAAGGTTCTTAGCATAAACAGAATTACCCACACTGAATGTGCGAACTTTGGAAGTGGAATCTAGTGGTGCGTTGGGTGCGTAAGTGGGATGAAGGCGGTCAAGGGAAGACCTGAGTTTCCTACCCATCAACAACTCTGCTGGGGATAAGTTATTAGATGGGTTAGGAGTGAAGTGCTGAACACTAAGAAGTTTTTCAACTTTCTCAGTGATGTCCCCAGGACCCAGTTGCTGAAGCTTTTCCTTGGTAAAACATACCATGAGTTCAGCCCGGCCGTTAGCCGAAGGGTGCCCAGGGGCAGTAAGGGCATGTCTGATACCCTGTTGTGCTAAATAGGATTCAAAAAGGTTGGATGTAAATTGAGGGCCATTGTCAGAGACAAGAACATCAGGTAACCCGTGGGTTACAAAGAGTTTTTTGAACTGTTTGATGACAGCATCAGTTGTGGTGGATGCCATGGGGATTACCTCTAGCCATTTGGAATATGTATCTACTATAATAAGAAAAGTGTGCCCTCTGTTAGGGCCAGCAAAATCAATGTGAATCCTGGACCACGGGCCCCTAGGACATTCCCATTCCTGTGTGGGGGAGAGGTGGTGCAGGCCTGACTACCTGACAGTTGGGACAAGATGCAACCCAGTTTTCAACCATTTTGTCAATACCTGGCCACCATACATAACTCCTGGCCAATCCCTTCATCCTTACAATACCAGGATGACCCTCATGTAGCATTTCCAAAACCTCCCTTTGCAGTTTTGCAGGAATAACCACCCTGTTACCCCACAAAATACATCCTCTTAATACAGATAATTCAGTTTGCCTGGACTTAAAAGGTTAAGCCAGGTGAGGTAGATCTTGAAAAGGCCAACCTTTCTTAATCCAGCCTATAACAGGAGCCAATAAAGTGTCTTTGGCAGTCTCTCTGGCAATTTCAGCAGCATGCACTGGAAGCTTGGCAACAGTTTCTAGGAAAAAGGTGTGTGTTTCAGGTTCAAAGTCCTCCTTGTGGCAAGGAAGTGGGCAACAACTCAGTGCATCAGCATGTCCAATGTCCTTGCCAGGCTTGTGGATAAGTTTGTATGAATAAGCAGCAAGAAATTCAGTCCACCTCAGCATTCTTGGTGACAGGATAGTAGGTGTAGGTTTGTCTCCTGCCACAATGCCTAACAAAGGTTTGTGATCTGTAACAATGGTAAATGTTCTCCCATACAGATATTCATGAAATTTCTTGACAGCTGCAACAATTGCCAATGCTTCCTTGTCCAATTGGCTGTAATTCCTCTCTGCTTTGGTCAAAGTGCGAGAGTAAAATGCAATAGGAGCTTCTCTCCCACTGGGAAGCCTATGGCTCAACCCCCCCACCTCCAAAAGGGGATGCATCACAAGTCAGTACAACAGGCAAATTCTCAGAGAACCGTATCAGTACAGCATCAACGCGATTAGTCTTTTAATACTGTTAAATGCTGATTGTTCCTTCCTCCCCCAGACCCAAATAGACTTCCTGTCAAGTAATCTGTGCAATGGTTCAGCAATGGTTGCCTTCTGAGGTAGGAACATGTGATAAAAGTTAATGAGTCCAAGGAAGGCTTGCAAATCTGTTTTGCATTTAGGTCTAGGGGCTTCTTTGATTGCTTGAACCTTGGCATCTGTAGAGTGGATGCCATGCTTGTCAATCATGTAGCCCAGGAACTCAACCTTGTCAGTTTAAGAGTGCATTTTTCTTCCTTGACTTTTAACCCCGCTTTCCTGAATCTGGTAAGAACTTCTCTGAGTCTTTCTTGTAACTGAGTGTCATTTTCAGCAGAGATTAACACATCATCAAAGTAAGGCACTACTCCTGGCAGTCCTTGGAGCATTCTTTCCATAAGGCTTTGGAAGATGCCTGGTGCCACGCTTACTCCAAACTGTAACCTTTTACATTTGAAGGCACCTCTATGAGTCACAATGGTTTGGGCCTCTGCAGTGGCATCATCAACTGTTAGTTGTTGATATGCCTGGGCCAGATCCAATTTGGCAAAGACTGTACCCCTGCCAAGTGAATGTAACAGATGATGCACCACTGGAACTGGGTATGTGCTCTGCTGCAGCGCATGGTTCAGTGTCCCCTTATAGTCTCCACAGATTCTTACTGACCCATCAGTCTTGACTGGTGTGACTATGGGTGTCTCCCACTGGAGTGGTCGGTGGGCTCTAAAACCCCTTGAGCTATTAATTTGTCTAATTGTGCATCAATTTTTTTCCTTTAAAGCAAATGGGACCCTCCTGGGCTTTAAACAAATTGGGGCACCTTGGGATCTAGGTTGAAAGTGATAGGGGTCCCCATATACTTGCCCAATCCTTCGCTGAAGACCTCTGGAAACTCAGACTTCAAGGCCTCCTCCCATTCAGAGTTGCTTCGTGATTGATGCCAGTCACCTCGATGCCTAGTGGATTGAACCACTCAAGTCCCAGCAAGCTTGGGCGATCCTTGTCCACGATGGTCAGGGGCAAATGTTTGGTGTGGCCTTTGAACTTCATGTTGAATTCTCTTGTTCCAACTACTGGAATCTTGTTCCCTTGGTAGTCTTTAAGAGTCAGTGCTTGCTTCTGGAAATGTTTCTTCTGAATGTTGGGAAGTAGCCTGTGAATAGTGTCCCATGACACCATAGATAAATAGGAGCCTGAGTCCACTTCCATTTGGCAAGGCCTTCCTTCAATGAATACCTTCACATGTACTTTTCTGCTTCTCAAGGGTGAAGAATGACCAATGGTGACTGTTTGATGAGTTTCATTCTTCCCATTTGCTTCTGAGTTGCGCCCATTTTCTCACTGAAGTTGTTGGGCTTGAAATCTTTGTCAGGAAACTTTCTCCTGTGTGGAGGAGTTCTGGATGATTTGCAGACTCTTGCTAGATGACCTCTTTTTCACAACGAAGGCAGATGGTATCAAGAAAATTGCATTCAGTGTGGGGGTGCCCCCCCCACAATCTCTGCAATAAAAGTCTTGCCTTTTTCTTCCCAGGTCTTTCTTTTTCTTTTCCATTCTGAGTCTACAAATTCCTTCCTCCACCTCACTGCAGTCTGATTCAGAATCTATTTGCTCGCAATGAGTTGTTGTGGACTTTTCCACATCAGGATGGCTTGAGGCCTTGTTAATTTTCTTTATCTGATTTATTCTTAAACATTCTTGCAATTCTCATCGGGGGTAAGTGTCACCTGTAAAACATCTTATACAAATTTTCTTTATAAGCAGTTGACATTGTCATTTTATAATTCTGGGACCATAATTTTTCCCATTTCTCTAGATCAATCCCATATCCAAAATTTTTCCCCCAAGCAATCATTGTTTCTTTAACTTGTTCCTCTTCCATTTTAATTTCTAAAAATCCATAAAGTTTTTAATCACCTTTTCATCAGTACCCATCAATATTTTATCTAGCCCAGTCTGCTTGTTATAAATACCTTCTACTTTAATATCCTTATCAAATCTAGATTGTACTTGCAAATATGAAAACCAATTCATTTTTATACCTTGTTCTTCCAACACTTGCATAGATTTAAGTTCACCCCTTTCATTCAATATCTCACCATATCTAACTGTTTGTTCCTTTTATATATTACTGGATATGAAAAGGCTTCAATAGTAGATATCCATATTGGAATTTTCAAGTAATGTTGTTTTTAATCTTCTCCCAGTTTAAAACAAAGCTTCTCAAATATAATGTCTTCTAAAATACCCTTGTGTTTTAGTTCCCTTATACCAAAGGAATGCATGCCACCCCAATAGCAAGTCATGTCCTTCTAGAGTCAATAATCTAGTATTCCTTAGTGTTATCCAATCTTTTACCCACATCAAATTTGCCGCCTGATAGTATAGTTCCCAATTGAGCAAAGCAAACCCTCCTCTTAATCTTGCATCCTGCAATAACTTAAGTTTTATTCTTGCTTTTTTGCCTTGCCATATATATTTCAACATCATTCTATTTAGGTCTTCAAAAAACTCTTTCCCTAGTCTGATTGGAATTGTCTGGAATAAGTATAGAATTCTAGGCAATACATTCATCTTGATTGTTGATATTCTCCCAATCAACAATAGTTGTAAGTTTTTCCATTTTTCCAAGTCTGTCGCTATCTGCTGTTTAAGTTTAATGTAATTATCCTTCTTCAGTGTACTACATCTTGCTATAATATATATCCCTAAATACTTAACCTTACTTGTGACCTGTATTTCTAAAGCTTCTTCCAATTCTTTCTTCCATCTCACTAACATATTTTTTGTTAATATCTTTGTTTTGTCTTTATTAATTTTCAATCCTGCTACTTCTCCATACTCTTCTATTCTTTCAATTAGCTTAAGCTGATTCCAGTGGGTCCTCTAATATAAATACCAGGTCATCTGCAAAAGCTTGTACCTTATATTCTTCTCTTTTAATTTTCATTCCTTTTATTTGTTTATCTTCTCTAATACACCTGTTTAACACTTCTAAGGTTAACACAAACAGCAGGGGCACAGTGGCAGCCTTGTCTAGTCCCTTTTCTTATATTTATAGGCTCTGTCAATTCTCCATTTATCAAAACCCTTGCGGTTTGTTCAGAATATATAGTCTCAATAGCATGTATAAATTTTTGCCAAAGCCCATTTGTGTCAATTATAGTAACATAAAGCCAACTCACGTTATCAAAGGCTTTTTGAGCATCCAGAAACATCAAGGCCATTTGCTTTTCAGGATGTGCCTCATAGTACTCAGAGTGTCCAGAATTATTCTCATATTATGTTTGATTTGTCTTTTGGCAGAAACCCATTTTGATCAACATGTATAAAGTTGTTTAAGTATCTTTTCAGTCTTTCTGCCAAAATTGAAGCAAAAATTTTATAGTCTGAATTTAATAGGAAATAGGCCTATAATTTTTAACTTGTTGTAAGTCTGTGTCTTCCTTCGGTATAAGTGTGATATAAGCTTCTGACCAAGTCTTTGGTATTCTCTTCTCTTGCATGACTTCATTCATAACTTCTAATAATTGGAGGTTTAACACCTCCTGAAAAGTCTTATAAAATTCCACTGGTAAACCATCCGGCCTGGTGCTTTCCTTGTATTTTGTTTCTTTAAGGCTTCTGTTAACTCCATCATTGTTATATTCTCTTCTAACATTATTTCAATATCTTTAGGTATCTGTGGTAACTTTGCCTTTTGTATATATTGTTTAATTTTTTCTTCTTGAATACTCTCTTGATAGTACAATTTTCCATAATAGTCTTGTATAATTCTTTTTTTCCCTTCATTTCCGTAACAAGGATGTCCTTCTTCATCTATTAAATGGCTAATTTTCCTTGATTCTCTTTCCTTTCTTAATTTATAGGCTAACCATCTTCCTGGTTTGTTTGTCCTCAAAATAATTCTGTTTAGCATTTTTAATCTTTTGGGCTAGCTCTTCTTTTTCCATTAATTCCATTTTATGTTTGGTTATATCCATTTTGATTTTAACATCTTTTTTTGTGGAAATTTCTGTAGTTCTTTTTCAGTTTTTATATTCTTCTAATGTTTTAAAAGTCTTTTTTGTTTGATATTTCTTTTCCTTGTATAATCAATTATCAAGCCTCTTGTATAGGCCTTCATCGTGTCCCAGAGATTCTGTAACGATGTATCCTCTTTCTTATTTTCTTTAAAAAGAATACCAGTTCTCTCTCCATTTTCTGTTTAAAATCTTCCTTTAATATCTTATTGTTTAATGTCCATCTAGATCTCATCTTTTGTCCTTTCCAAATAATAATCATTGGATTATGATCGGCCCAAATACTTGCTTCTATTTCAATTTTTTGTATATTAAAAATAGATCAGCTGATGTCCATATCATATCTATTCTTGACCATGATTCATGCCTGTTTGAGTAAAATGTATATTGTTTATTTCCTATATTTCTCTCTCTCCATGCATCTTTTAAATTTATTTCTTCTATCATTTGAAAAAGGGTTTTGGTAGTTTCTTTCTAGCTTTCTTTGTGGCTTTTTGTGATTTATAATCCAGCTGCTCATTAATTATTCCATTAAAATCTCCCATCATGCATAAATTAACGTAGTCCAGTTCAATTATTTTTTATGGAGTTTATTATAAAATTCCTCTTGGTGGTCATTTGGAGCATATATTGCTATTAAAAGTATTTTAGTATTATTGTCCATTATTTCTACCATTAAGATTCTTCCATCATCATCTGTATAAATTAATTCAGCTGAAATTGTTTCTTTAATATATAGAACCACGCCTCTTTTACATTGTGCCAATGAAGTAAACAATTTTCCTAATTTTTTTGTTTCAGTACGTGTTCATGTTGTTTTTAATATGTACTTCTTGTAGGCAAATTATATCAAATTTTAATTTCTCCAATTTGTGAAATACTTTCCTTCTTTTAATGATTGAATTGAGTCCATTTATATTCATCGTAACCAGTTTTCTTTCCTCCATTTTAGATTTTGTAAGAGGGATTTATTGCTCTGGTGGATCTTATTTCTCTTCGTTCTCTGGGCACCCGCCTACTGCCTTCTTCTTTTTCCTTTTCTTTTCAATTACTGCTATCAACTCCTTTTGAGGTTCAATCAGGGCTCTTCTTTTCTTGTATCTTCCTCCTTTCCTCTAATATATTCATAATAAAATGATTCCGCCTTTTCAACCGTGTCAATTCTATGTCTTTGTTCCGCCATGTAAACAGAAGGCCTTCTGGTATCAGCCATCTATAATTTATTCCTTTTCTAAGCAGTTCTTTGGTTAAAAGAAGTACTCTCTCCTCGTCTCCCTTACTCTTCTTGGTACCTGTTTCAGCACCACAATTTCTTTGTCTTTATACTTTAATGTCTTTTCTCTTGTCATTTGCAAAATTTGTGTTTTAATAATTTTCTTAGTAAATCTAATATGGACTTCTCTTGGTAGCTTATTCCTCATTGCATATCTTGTATGTACACGAAACACTTCATCCATTCCATCCATCATTTTCTCTTTCATTATTTCTAGTGCTTCCACCAATATTTCTATCATTTTTCCAACGAGGTTTTCATCCTTTTCTTCCTCCACATTTTGAAATCTCAAGTAAAATTCTGATCTATCCATCTCTCCTCTCAATGATTCAATCCTGTCTTTCTCAACTTCACTCAATCTGATATTGATATTTCCAATTTCCTTATCTCTTTGTTCGTCCTGCTCTTCAATTTTCTTAATCTTTTCATCATATTTGGTCATCATCTCTTGGATATTTTCCACTTTCTCGTCTGTCTTTCCAATTTTCTGTTGAATATTTTCAACTTTTTCATCTGTCTTATCTATTTTCTGCTGAATCTTCTCCATCTTTTGATTTGTCTGTTCAATTTTTTGGGAGATATTCTCATTACTCTTTTCAACATTTTCTACTTTTGCCTGTAAAATTTGAATTCCTTGCAAAATCTTCTGTAATGTATCCTCCTTCTCTTTTTCCTTTTCCTGTTGCAATACATTGCCTGTATTGATCGCTGACCTCCAGAGGGTGAAGAAGCAGGAGTTGTTGATTGAGAGCTTGGAGCTATTGCTTTTCTACTCATTTTATAGTTATTTCCTAGTAGGGCCCCAAAAACGGGTTTGCTTTGCTCAATTGGGAACTATACTATCAGGCGGCAAATTTGATGTGGGTAAAAGATTGGATAACGCTAAGGAATACTAGATTATTGACTCTAGAAGGACATGACTTGCTATTGGGGTGGCATGTACTGATGAAAAGGTGATTAAAAAACTTTATGGATATTTTCTAGAAATTAAAATGGAAGAAGAACAAGTTAAAGAAACAATGATTTTTTGGGGGAAAATTTTTGGATATGGGATTGATCTAGAGAAATGGGAAAAATTATGGTCCCAGAATTATAAAATGACAATGTCAACTGCTTATAAAGAAAATTTGTATAAGATGTTTTACAGGTGACACTTACCCCTGACGAGAATTGCAAGAATGTTTAAGAATAAATTGGATAAATGTTGGAAATGTCATCAGATACCTGGATCATATTACCATATGTGGTGGGCTTGTTCGATGCAAAAAGATATTGGACTAAAATCCACATATGGTTGGAAAAATGATACAACAACACATAGACTTGAAACCAGAAATATTTTTATTGGGAATTATACCAGATATCTACAATAAAGAGTTGAAATATTTGATTGTAAATGTTTTAACAGCAGCTAGAATTGTATTTGCCAAAAATTGGAAGAATGATAAAATACCTATGCAGGAGGAAGTGATTAGGAAAATTATGGACTGTGCTGAAATGAGTAAATTGACATTTGAAATTAGAGAACAAGAAGATAAACAATTTTACAAGATATGGGATTTGTTTTATCAATGGTTGGATAAAAAGACTTGGTAATGCAATAGACTATATAATTTTGTAATAGAAATATAATAGACTGATATAAAATATAATGTTGATATATATAACCATTGGATGAAAGTATAACATAAATTTTAGATTAAAAATATATCTTGTATATATGATGAAATAAATAGTTTAATTGTACACAAGTAATAATTGATAAATACATAATGTTTTATTGATAATATGAGAAATTTTCTTTTTGATAAATTGTGAGTGATGAATATGAAAGGATGACACAAAGGATTTGTAACCAACTGACACACTGTATGTATATATGGAAGATGGTTTTTATGTTTTGTAGGTCCTGTTTGTATGTTTGTATCAAAAATAAAAAACTTCTTTTTATAAAAAAATATACCATACATTTTAGTAGACAAACTTAATAATACCAATCATATCTCTTAATACATATATTCACATTAAATCAGAATTCTTCATTGCTTATTTTCAATACTCTATCCTAGTGCCAACCACCATATCAGTTAAACATACCTAGTCATTTCATTATTCAATTTCCTCCTCAATTTTTTTTAAATAAAAAATTCTCATTTGACAAGCAGAATGGTTCCAGGTTTACATCTCAATACAAACATGACCATGGTTACCTATTCATTTTGTTTGTTCAATTTCATATCACATTAACCTTATTAAATATTATTAAATATTCAACTTATCCAATTCCAATTCATGTTATAACTTATTTCATTTTTCTTAGGATATTTTCATATGTTATTTTACAATATTATTTAAAATTCTCATCTCATTTCTATGTTTATTTCCCATATTACCTTTTTCTGTCATATTTGCAATTTTATCAATCCTTATTTTATTAATTCAAAATTGTCCCCTCTGGTTAATAATTTGAGCCAGCCACCTTCAATCTACCTTAATACCATCTCCCTATTTACTATATAACACAGATCTATCTATCTATCTATCTATCTATCTATCTATCTATCTATCTATCTATCTATCTATATCTGATTCCACATTACATTTTCTCAATCACCTTATAAATCATCTATAGTACATTACAAAAATATTAGTCTAATCAATTAATTATAGCAACTGATATTAATCTTTCCATAATGGTTCTCATTTCATCATTTCCCCCCCTTTTCTTATACATTGCTAATCATCAATTAATATATAATATTTTTATTATAAATTCCCAATTCCATATTTATTTCATTAAATTCCATGTCTAGTGTAGCAATAGTTCTTTAATAACAGGAGAGAGAGAGAGAAATAAACTAAAAAGAAAAAATCATATCAGTTACATGCTTATCTATTTTCGGTACTTATTCATATATATCACAACATATTACCTTGCAGAATCTCCTTCCTATCCTTTTTTTTCACCCATTATGTCTCCCTCTTTTAACAATATAATGTCTTTTCATCCTTGCTTGCTTCCTGTTTCTCTTTATTTTCTGGTCCTTTCTCTTAATTCTCTTTTCCCCCATTCTTATTCCCCTCCATTTCTCATTCCAATTATTAATGTTTTCTCCCTCCCTCTTTCGATTTTTCTTTTGAACTTCCCTTTTCAGCTTTTTCCCTCTCCATTTTTCCATTTTCTGAACCATTTTCCCTTTTATTATCACATCAGACCACACATTTTTTATTTTAATTCCTTTTTCTCCCTGCTTAAATAATTGTTGTTCCCTTTGTTCTTCAAAGCTGGCTTCTTCTTTGTTAAACTCCTCCCCCTCTGGTTTACTTTGTTCTTCTACAAGCTGGGTCGCGCTTTCTAATTTCTGTAATACGCAATTACACATTTCAAATTTAATTTTCATCATTTCCCTTATATCTTGCAAGTCCAATCTTATTTCAACAAATAATTCCTCCATTATATCTTCTTCTTTTTTCCTTTCCTTTCCTCTTCCTTAATAATTGGGGGGCCTAATGGTCAGGTGGGCTTGCTGCTCACATACCTTTCCCCCAGCTGTGTGACAGCAGCCCTGCCTGGGCTTCTGGACGTCCTCTCGGGGGTGGCGGTGGAGTTCCGAGTCTTGCAGTTCTGGGGACTTCAACCTGCCTTCCCTGGGGTACGTCGGATTGGCCCAGGAATTCATGGCGACTATGGAAACCATGGGCCTGACCAATTAATTCAGGGCCCTACCCATGAGGGGGAAAATACTCTTGACCTAGTTTTTGTCTCTGAGCAGTGGCGAAGTGACAGAGGGCAGGCTATTTCTACAGCTCTGCCTGTTCCATGGTCTGATCACTATCTCCTACGGCTGGTCTTCCAACAGGCGCCCCCCACTGCTGGGAGGAGGAGCCACTTAGGTGGTTCCCCCAGACTTATGGACCCGAGCAGTTCCAGGCGGAACTGGGGTTTTTCCCCTTCCTTGCCCACACCTCTGTCGAGGATCTGGTGGTTGCTTGGCAACAGGCTGCATCGGATGCCCTCGACAGGGTTGTCCCATGCGACCCCTCACTCACGTGGGATCCCGTTGCTCCTTGGTATACGGAGGAGCTCCAGGAGATGAAACGTCGCGGAGGGGCTTAGAGAGCAGGTGGAGGTCCACCGCTCCCAGGCCGATCGAGCCCAGCTAACAGCCCATGTTAGGACTTACCTGGTTGCTATGAGAGTGGCGAGAAGGGCTTATCTCTCCACTCTCATAGCGTCCGAGATAACCGCCCAGCCCCCCTGTTCGGGTTACCCGCTCTCTCCTTCGTCCAGGGAGGGAGCGGACCCAAGGCGGGAAGAGCTGAGGAGTTTGGTCAATATCTGTCGGATAAGATCGCTCAATTCGGAGCGGTTGTCCTCTGATTTGCAGTGGTCTGAGGATTGGGATGCAAGTAGTCTGGCCAGTGTGATTTGGGATGAGTTCGATCCTGTTTCTGAGGATGAAGTGGACGGATTATGCGCCCTGAGTTCCACCACATGTTTGTTGGACCCGTGCCCTTCCTGGTTAGCTTATGCCGCCAGGGAGGTCACCATGCTGGCTCGGCAGTTGTCAACGCTTCGCTAAGGGAGGGTGTCTTTCCCGCCGCCTTGAAGGAGGCGGTGGTGAGACCCCTCCTGAAGAAGCCTGCCCTGACCCGCCGTGTTGGACAACTTTCGTCAGTCCAACCTTCGCTCGAAGGTTGTTGAGAGTGTGGTGGCTCGGCAGTTTCCACTTTTCCTGGATGAAGCGGACTACCTGGATCCTGTATCAATCAGGCTTCCCACCTGGTTTCAGCACGGAGACGGCATTGGTCGACTGATGGATGATCTCTGGAGGCCCGGACAGGGTTTTTCCTCCGTCCTGGTCCTATTAGACCTCTCAGCGGCTTTTGATACCATCGACCATGGTATCCTTCTGCTGGGCCGGGGTATAGCACTGTACTCCAGTGGTTCACCTCCTACCTCTCAAGGCCGAGTCGGTACTGGCGGGGGACAGAGGTCCACCTCGAGGGTGCTCTCTTGTGGGGTCCCTCAGGGGTCGGTCCTCTCCCCTGCTATTTAACATCTATATGAAGCCGCTGGGTGAGATCATCCGTGGTTTCGGGTGAGTTTCCATCAATATGCAGATGATACTCAGCTGTATATCTCCACCCAACCAGATCGGTGATGCCCTCTCCCTGATGACCCAGTGCTTGGATGCGGTACGGATCTGGATGAACGGAAACATGCTTCGCCTCAACCCGCCAAGACTGAGTGGCTGTGCATACCGCATCGCGCCCAGTCAGGATTATCCATCTTTAACCATAGGGGAGTGGTGTTGCCCCCTGTGGATGTACGGGGGATTGGAGGAGCCCGGGGGGCTTTTGCCCAGCTCCGCTTGGTTCACCAATACGCCCTTTTCTGGACCGCATGCCCGCGCACAGTTACTCATGCCCTTGTTATCCCCAGACTCGACTGACACTGCAACGCTCTATTTAGGACTACCCTTGCATACTATCCGGAGATTGCAGCTGGTGCAGCGGCGGGCGTGGTGGTGATGGAGTTTCGGTTCTCCCATGTTACCCTCCCGCGCTGTCTGCATTGGCTGCCGGTTGTGCTCCGGTGAGATTCAAGGTGTTAACACTAACATACAAAGTCCTCCATGACATGGGTCCGCAATATTTAAGGGAGCGACTCCTGCCGACATCAAGTACTAACCGCCTCTGTGCAATCACATAGGCAAGGACTCCTTGGGGTCCGTCCGGCTGGCCAATGCCGGTTGGCGGTCCTCGATGACGAGCCTATTCTATTGCGCCCCTGACCTCTGGAATCAGCTTCCCCTGGCCCGTCTGGCCCCTGACCTCTCGCCAGCTTCCGCGGATTGAAAACCTGGTTATTTAACCGGGGCTGTGACCCTTTGGGGGGTTTATTATGGTTTTATCGTGTATTTATGTAATTGTATCTTAATGGGGCTTGTTAGTTTAATTCTTTTTAATTATTTATTGTTTTGTTTTAGTTGTGAGCCTTCCAGTTCGGAGATGGGGCGCATACAAGTCTCATTAATAAATAAATAAATAAATAAATTTAATTTAATTTAATATTAAGCTTTTGCGCACTCTATTCCCAAAGGACACAGGGTGGTGCACAACAATAAAAAACAGGAATACAAAATTTAAAAAACTATTAAATAAGAGAACCCCAATTACAAACATTAAAACATTAAAAACCAACAAACAAATTTTTACAAGGTCAGCTTATTGCCCCCAACAATCTTGGGTCCTCAATTTACCTACCCCGAGAGGATGGAAGGCTGAGTCAACCTTGAGCCTGGTGGGATTCGAGCCTACAATAATTGCAGGCAGCTGGAACTTTAGTGCTAGGCATTTAGCAGCCTGCACCACCAAGGCCCTTTGCCAGGCGTCCACCAGGGTCTCGATCAGGCTGTGGATAAGGGAAGCAGGAATCATCCCAAGCTCTGCCTGAAACCTTTCCGGGTCCATTAGGCACCTGGGGCAGAACCACCTAGTTGGTTCTGCCTCCCAGTGATGAGGAGTGGCATATTGGAAGCCCAGCCAGAGGAGATAATGATCGGTCCTCCAATATAGTCCTTTATTTTTTAATACCGGGATGCCTCACAATCCATGTATTTTGCCTGGTTCACATTCCGTTTGCTGCTTCTCCGTTCCAGCACACTTAGTTTCCCGGGCTGTTCTTCGTCTTTGTGGTGGCCATTTTAGGACCACCACTACAGCTTGCCTTTGGAAGGGATTTTTCCTGTCAGGGAGGGGAGTTGTGGCTCCCCTCAACCCTCCAGGTGATTCCTCCTCTGTTCACCACCCCTCCAGGGTGGTTCTTGTCCTGATTGGGACCCTCCAGCAAGTTAGCTTGAAGCGAAACCGCGCATGATCACGGATTCAGCTCCAACTCCAATGACGAGCAAACCAGAAGATATAAGGTCCCTTGCCCAGAAGGCCTAGTAAATCTCCAGGACTTAATCTTCTCTCACAAGAATAGAGATCATGTGGCCCTGCAAACACAGAATTGACTATTTTCATCATTCTTGATAATTCATCATTTAGGGACAATATTTCTTTCTCTAGTACTAACTCCTTCCTGCTTTTATTAGTACCTATTATAATATATATTATTACCTCCAGATGTCTCTTCCATTGGATGTGGGCAGTGATTTTCTCCAGGTGTTCAGCTTCTCCTAGAGAGTTAGAAACAGCTTCACTTTAAAAGTATGATTTGACATTGGGCGAGTGGAGGAAGTCAGTTCATTGCTTGGATTAGACAGAAATCTTCCCATTGTACAGTGTTTTTTGTTCTAAATTACTACTCCAAATTTCAAGCATTTGTTTCTCCACTCTTCATGTTCTCTTTCCCTTGGGTGGATAAAGCAGGTCCAAAACTATTTCTACCAGAAGTATTACTTCTGAAGTATTTTATATGGCATGTTTTTATTCAGTTTTGTAGCCTTTTTTAAAAAGCAGATTTCCACACTATAGCAACCACTTTTAACCAGCAGATCTGGAAGCCTGTGTTTATCTTACAATTCTATTTTGCTTAATTATTAAGTAAAACAGCATAAAGCATTATCATATTGTTCTAGTAGATTTGGAGGAAGGAATATTGTCAGTGCCTGTGACAAATAGTAGAGTTTAGTACCAGTAGTCCTCAACATACAACTGTTCATTTAGTGACTATCTGATGTTACAATGGGACTGAAAAAAGTTACCTACGACCGCTTTTCACATTTACGACCATTGTCGCAATCCCTTGGTCACAGGATTAAAATTTGGACATTTAGCAACTGGCAAGTATTTGATGGTTGCAGTGTACTGGGGTCATTAGATCCTCTTTTGTAATCCTCTGATAAGCAAAGTCAATGGAGAAGCCAGAGTCACTTAACAACAGTGTTAAGGTCTTGTGATGAAAATTTCCAAATGTTTTCTTTGTAACTAGTTAACTAAGATGTTCCTTGTTCCCTTCAACTAAATGCTTGCATTGTTTTGTCTTTGAAAGATGTACTTTAACA
>SOZL01000095.1:0-13073 GCA_009733165.1 Naja naja
ATGCCTTGTATGCATTCATCTAAAATTGCATAGTGCATGGCTTCTTCAATGATCTTAACTTGTCAGGTTTTATTTGAGAGAAAGAATTGTCTAAAATACTGTTTAGGGCTATAAAAATAGCATGTTAAACTTTTCCTGAAAACTATCTGGTATAGTAGCGTTTTTGGCTGTCACTGTATTATATCACTGATTTGCTGACAATTTACAATCACAAAGAAAGATATCACATAATTTGCATATAGAGCAAATCGTGGGAACAAAAATTATGGGAAATTTACATATGATTTACATATGATTTTTGTGTAGTATCTAGCCTGCAAAACTAACACATCCAATTGACTTCAATAGGTCTACTTTAAGTAGGGCTATTATATTCATTCTATTGAAATCCAAACTATGAGTTAATAGCAAAGTACTAGTTTTCTATATTTATTACCCCCTAGTGACTATCAAGATTTTTGCTGCATAGCTATATGGTAGTTCTATTTTAAGTTGAACTAAATCACAATAGATGTCATAACTTACAATGAGTGGCCTGCCTGTATTTTCAAAGATATGTTTAACAACTTCTGTGGGATCTTTTGTCAGAAGGGGATTATGGAAAAAAGGACAAATATTTCCATTCTCTAGAAAAACCAATTATATCCAATTTCCTGTTTGATCACACTATTAAATAATTGCACCTTAGTTTCTTTAGTCAGCATATTCAGAATGATGCAAACACGTGCGTCATTCTAAATATATGTGTATGTGTATTATACATATATACATACACATATGTACATACACACACACATATATACATACATACACACACATACATACAACACACACATACAAAACATAAGATTTAATGGTGTTTAAATGACAGATCTATTCCATTCTGATAAGTACCTTTTAATGATACAGGCCATAAGCACCTGTTTACCAATATTTGCTTGTGTATTACATACTGAAGATTCCAAGCTTTCTTTTCTCCAGCTAAAGATTTAAATTATTATTTTCTTATAAACGGCATCAGCATAAGGTAACATTAACTAACTGCATATAAATGCAAGCTCTGTGAATCAGTGTAGCTTCAAGAGCAGGCAATATAAAAGATGAATACTTTTAACCTGGAGATCCAAATGTAATGTGCCACTCCCTACAAATGATGAAACTATTGTGCTCATGCTTGAAAGTTTATATATCGTGTTAATCTGTTGTTTATCCAGTAATGGTTCATTAAATAAAGCACAGTAGTTAGCTTTATCAGACACTCTTGAGTCACAGAGCATGTACAACTCATATGATTGACTCCACACCAAATGCTAACTACAGTACAATATCTATGACTTCTTACAATGAGATTTTGGGGTTTAGGTGCAGTTTAATGTATGAAATGTTCATCTTAAGGCTTTCACAGGCTAAAAACACTTACTGTAGCTTTTTTTAAAAAAACACCTCATCTTTGAAATATCAGGCCAATATATTTTTTTTCTTTGGAGCAAAATACATTTTCTTCTCAAAAATTAGAACACTGCAGCTACAAAAAGTGAGTGGCTTTATGCAGAAAGTTATACATTGCTGATAACATGGCTAATTTATGTCTTGTATTAGAACTCCATATACACATAACCCCTCCCCAGCCCCAAATATATATTTTGGAAATGGGTATTATGCATGCCGATTCTAAAGCACTATGGAAAAAATACAATTACATAAAATGATTCTTACCTATAGGATATCCCAGTGCAAAGTCGTTGCTCTGAGTAGCAAAAATAGGAAAGAGTCAGCTTTGCTATCGTTTTTCGGGTGACTATCAACAATGTTAATGCACAGACTAAGAAGAATACTGAGGCTTTGGCAATCAGGATGCTGTACAGAAAGGACCAATTCACGTTGGAAAAATTCAGCAAGACCATATTTTTGAAAAGTAAAGCTGGGAGTGCAAAGCGGGAGACAAAATTTCCTAATCCTTTGGCCTGAGTGGATGTAATTATATTAACTCTTCCAGCTATATATCCACAAAGGATAATGCCAAAGCATTGTAACAAAGCTGGAAAAAGTTTACTTATTGACATCGAAGGAGAATTACTGCTTAAGTTCAGTTGATCCTCAAACTTGCCAGATAGACCAGACATATTAGTTGCAGAAAAGATATTCTTTGTGTTGATGTGAGTAAAAGATTCATGTTTATTAGTCCCTTCTCAAAATTTGAAAAGTAGAGTCTGATCTGTAAAAGAAGAAAGGCAATTATCATTTTGAGCTGATATTGCATTCTGTATTTGTGTCTAGTGCACTGCCAACATGTCAAACCAAAAGCCATTTTCATATTATGTTGAATATTTATCAGTGGACATAGAACATTAACTCTTCTTGAAAACAAAAACAAAAAATAAAGCAGGTGATGGTGGAAAGGAATTGAACTGCTTGTAGATAAACTAGTATGATTAATTTACTTCTGGGTAGGCCTGCCAGCCTAGTTATTCGAAAGCATGCAAATGCAAGTAGATAAATAGTACCACTTCAGTGGGAAGGTAACAACACTCCATGAGCCTTTGATATATAGCCATGCTGGCCACATGACCATGGAAACACCTTCCAGCAACATTGGCTCCCTCAGCTAGGAAATGGCAATGAGCACTGGCCCCATCCTTGAGTCAGACACTACATTTACCTTTACCAGATCTGAATTTCTCTTTATAAAAAAAAACTAAACATTTTTACAAAAAATGTGTGGGATGTAAAAAGTATTAGAACATAAATGTATAAATAAATTATATTATAAAATTATAAAAAAAGTATTTAAAAAATAAAGAAATTACTGGTCTAGAAACCAGGAAATTATTATTTATTTATTTATTTATTAATGGGACTTATATGCCCCCATCTCCGAAGACTAGGCGGCTTACAATAAAACAAACACAATAAATATTTAAAAAAGAATTAAATTAATGGTCCCAATTAATACAAACTTAAAAACCACAAAATCTAAGACACCCCACCCCTGAGTCACAGCCCGGCTTGGTCAAATAACCAGGTCTTCAAATCATGGCGGAAGGTGCGGAGGTCAGGGCCAAGCGGAGCCCCAGGAAGTTGGTTCCAGAGTTCAGGGACCGCGACAGAGTAGGCACGTCGTGGGGACCGCCAGCGGCATGCCCGGCTGATGGGACAAGGAGTCCCTGTCTGTGACTTCGTACAGGGCGGTTAGTATTCGATGTCGGCAGCAGCCTCTCCCTTAAATAATAAGGACCCATGTCATGTAGGACTTTGTATGTTAAAGTTAAAACCTTGAATCTCACCGGAGCAACCGGCAACCAATGCAGGCAGCGTAGGAGGGGGCTAACATGGGAGAACGGAAACTCCCATCACCGCCCAGCGCCGCGCATTTACCAGCTGCAGTCTCGGATGGTATGCAAGGGCAGTCCTAAATAGAAGCGTTGCAATAGTCAGTGCGAGGTAACAAGGGCATGAGTGACCGTGCATGGGGCATCGGTCCAGGAGCAGGCGGCTGGCGAACCAGCGAACCTGGGCAAAGGCCCCCTGGCGGCGGCTCCCACCTGCTCCTCCAGCGGGCCGTGCATCCAGGAGGACCCCCAGGTTTCGCCCTATCCACAGGGGCAACACCACTCCCCTATGGTCAGCGATGGACATTCTAAACTGGAGCGGGATGCGGTATGTACAACCACTCAGTCTTGGCGGGTTGAGTCGAAGCATGTTGCCGTCCATCCAGATTCGTACCGCATCCAGACAGCGAGTCATCACGGAGAGGGCATCACTGATCTGGTTTGGGGTGGAGATATACAGTTGAGTATCATCCATATTGATGATACCTCACCCCAAAACCACGGATGATCTCACCCAGCGGTTTCATGTAAATGTTAAATAAGAGGGGGAGAGGACCGACCCTGAGGACCCCACAAGTGAGCACCCTTGGGGCGACCTCTGCTCCCCTGCCAACACCGATTGACGCCCGTGAGGTAGGAGAGAGCCACCGAAGAACAGTGCCCCCACCCCAACCCCACAAGGCGTCAAAAGGATACCATGGTCGATGGTATCGAAAGCCGCTGAGAGGTCTAATAGGACCAGGACAGAGGAACAACCCCTGTCGGGCCCTCCAGAGATCATCCAACAGTGCGACCAATGCTGTCTCCGTGCTGAAACCAGGCGGAAGCCCGATTGATGCGGATCGAGGTAGTCCGTTTCCTCCAGGAAGCGGAAATTGCCGGGCCACCACACTCTCAACAACCTTCGCCAAGCGAAGGTTGGAGACTGAGAAGTTGTCTAACACGGTCGGATCCAGGGCAGGCTTCTTCAGGAGGGCCTCACCACCGCCTCCTTCAAGGCGGAGGGAAAGACACCCTCCCTCAAAGAAGCGTTGACAACTGCCGGATCCAACTGCAGGTGACCTCCCTGGCGGCATAAGCCAACCAGGAGGGACGCACGGGTCCAACAAACATGTGGTGGAACTCAGGCGCCGCATAATCCCGTCCACTTCATCCTCGGAAACAGGATCGAACTCATCCCAAAGCGTAATGGCCAGACTCCCGTATCCGCTCCTCTAACCCCTGCAAATCAGAGGACAACCGCTCCGAATCCGGCGATCTTATCCGACAGATATTGCCCAAATTCCTCAGCCCTTCCCATGGCGGTCCGGCCCCTCCTCTGGGCGAAGAAGCGTGTGACCCGGAACAGGCGGCTGGGGGTTATCTGCGGGCGCTATGAGGCGGAGAGATAAGACATTCTCGCCGCTCTCCGCCCCAGGTAAGTCCTAATGTGGGCTCTTAACTGGGCTCGATCGACCTGGGAGGCGGGTGGCCCTCCACCTGCTCTCTAAGCCCCTTGACGGCGTTTCATCTCCCGAGCTCCTCTGAATACCAGGGAGCCATTGGGATCCGGCGTGTAAGGGGTGCATGGGACAACCCTGTCGAGGGCTTCGGCGCAGCCCGTTGCCAGGCTGGCCAGATCCTCGGCAGAGCCGTGAGTCAGGGAAGAGGGAAGAGGCCCCAGCTCCGTCTGGAACGCTCCGGGTCCATAAAGCCTGGGGGAACCACCTCGTGGCTCCTCATCCCAGCAGTGGGGGCTTGTTGGAAGACCAGCCGTGGGAGATAGTGATCAGACCATGGAGCGGGCAAAGGCGTAAAAGTGGTCTGCCCTCTGTCACTATGCCACCACTCAGAGACAAAAACAAGGTCGAGAGTGTTCCCCCTCATGTGTGGGGCCATGAATTAGTTGTCAGGCCCATGGCTTCCATGGAAGCCATGAATTCCTGGGCCAATCGGCGCACCCCCAGGGAAGGCAGGTTAAAGTCCCCAGGACTATAAGGCCTGGGATCTCCACCGCCACCCGAGGACGTCCAGGAGCCCAGGCAGGGCTGCTGTCACACAGCTGGGGAAAGGTATGTAAGCAGCAAACCCACCTGACCATTTGGCCCCACTTCAGGAGGAGGGTCTCACTCCGCCTGTCTCTGGGATAGTGACCTCCCTTGGAAATAAGGTCTCCCTAATAACCACAGCCACCCCACCACCCCTACCCTGGGCCCGGCGGTGCAAAACTTCAAAACCTGGGGGCATAATTCAACCAGAGGGACACCTCCCTCGGGCCCAACCAGGTCTCGGTGATGCAAGCCAGGTCAGCCTCCTCCTCAATGATTTCACGGAGGAGGACAGATTTATTGGCCACGACCTGGCATTAAAATACACCAGTCTGAGCCCAGGGGTCCCAATTCCCGAACTCCCTAGGGAGGAGGTCACAGGGTCGGGCGGCGACCTGCGGAGTTGGCGGGCGCCCTCCCGACATAATATGACCCCATGCCACGGCGTCTGCTGCCAACCCCAACCACCCTGGGAATGCAGCCCCATCTCAGACCCGGGCCCCACAAGCCCCAACCTCCCCCCCACCACGAACCGGGCAAAAGACCCATCAACCCTCCTCCCTAACCCCTTAAGACAGTTAGTTAAAATTTTAAAAGTTTCCCCTTCCTCCTAAATTTGGAATTTGGCCCATTTACTGCAGCATGCCACCTCTCGGGATCCCAAGATCCGTCATTAAGGAAAGCTCTTGATAAAGTGCAGGGCCATTCCACAGACTGGGGAACCGTCTGGAGGGCCCATAAGTCTGCTGGAGAGTAGGCAGGCATGACATGTACATCTTAGGCAGGACAGGGAGAACAGCTGGTTAGATGGTAAAAATTGTAGAGATGAAAATACAATAGGAGACGGACTGAATGAAAATCAGGAAATAATCCGCAATCGGCAACTCTCTCACAGCTGCCGACAGTTAGAGTCAAAATAAACAAGTCACTGTGCTGCCACCATAGTGACTTGCGGTATAAAAAAAGTTGTGTTGTATTGATTAAAAAAACCCCTAAAAGGCAGAATAAAAATCTAAGAAAAAGAACTGGGACTCTTTTCATACAGCAGTGTGCCCATTTTGTTTGAATTAGTGATGTAGTAGCCCAGAATAATTGTGATCATGTCTGCCTATTGCACTTAGGAATCCAATTAATTTAGGTTTAATTTAAGTAGCTACTGAAATATACTTCCAGGTGTGAAATCTAAGTATATTTCCCTATCACAAATAGGAAAATCTAGCTTTGTGGAAGAAAGCATACTGACCGGAATTGCAAAGAAAAATCTCTGCAACAGAAAGTAACATTGTTAAAACATGTGTATTCTTACAAACATATGGGGAGATGAGTTTTTAAACATAAAACGTAAGAGTCAGCTTATTTTTGAATTTCCTGTTTTTGAAAACCAACCAAACCATCTGCCATCTGATTTTCTACACTGAGGCCTGACCAAAATTCTACCTTGGTGGAAAAAAAGGGGGGGGGAATGCAAATATAATTTTGAAGATACATCAGTTTTACTTAAAAGTGTACAGCGGTCACCACCATGCAATGAAGTTATTACAATTACTTAGTCCGCCAGACAAGACTGCAATTATTTCATTGCAAGGGAAAGGAGTAAATAATTACAATAGGATGTTGTCATTTTGGCTCAGTTGACCTGTATTAAGTTTAAGGAAGAAATTAAAGGCAGTGGACTGGTAGGAACTGGAAGACTGTGGGCACAAAGCCTATTTGGCTGACTTTGGGCCACTTACACAATCTCAGCCCTAGGATAAAGATCCTGGCAAGCTGACTATGGAGATTCTCAAGTCATCCAGATCATGGTTATCCCTAAGGTGCTTTTTCAAGAAGCAACTGGACTTTCTTGACTTTCAGAAAGTCCAGTTGCCTCTTGAAAAAGCACCTTTGGGCCGATAAAACCGCAGTCTTCTAATCTGAAGGCTTATTTTATGAGATTCTAATGGACACCTGAATGCTTGTTTGGAAGCATTGAACATTAATAGCAATAGCAATAGCACTTGGACTTATATACCACTTTACAGCCCTCTCTAAGCAGTTTAGAGTCAGCCTATTGCCCCCAACAATCTGGGTCCTCATTTTACCCACCTCGGAAGGAGGGAAGGCTAATTAACCAACTAAATAGATACAAAGTTTGATTTTAAAAGAAACGCATCTAGCCCAGAGTTAGGGCTTAAACAGAGGGGGCCACATCCCCACATCCCTCCCGCCCACGCTCGCACCCCGCCCGCGCCGAGCTTCAAGAGAAGCGCCTCGTATCACCCGAGGCGGCCCAGCCCGCAGCCAATAGGATCAAGTTTACGAGGAAAGGGAACGCGCTTGGTGGCGAATTTGAGTCGATTTGCACCCAGAACAGCGGTGCCGGCCGATGGTAAACGTGCAGCAGAGGCGCGGGCGAATGCAAGACTCCCACAGAGCGCCAAGCAGATTAAACCTCCCCCACCTCCCCACTTTCGCTGCTCTTAGCTGTCACCAGGCAAAACAGAGGCTCCCACGGAGGATGCGCCTTACAAGGCAACCTCCGAAACACACACACACACACACACACACTCCCGCAGCACGTTAGCCCCTGGGGTACCAAAAACCCTCCCTTTGGCTAAAGTGCAGTCCGTGAATAGCAGCCCGTGGGTGTTCCAGCGGAGAAGGCTGGAAGCCCTCCTCACCCCACTGCCTCAGTCTGGGAAGCCGGCGAATGCCTTCCCTCCCGCGCCCTCTCAATTCCCGGTTCCCCACAGCAAGCAGCTGGCTCGGTTTCCACCCGGCGAAGGGGAGCTGCAGCCTGCTGCGATCGCCCACCCCTCCTCGCGCCGCCCGCCTGCAGCTGTTCTCGGGGCGAGGGCGCCTCCGCCTCCATTTACCTGCCCTCGCCCTACGGGGGCTGCAACAGCGAGAGCAAAAGCAAAGCGGGCATGTCCGGCCCTGCTGGGGGAACCTGTCGTCTTGACGGGAGGCACCTCGCATGGGGCTGAACCCGGCTGCGTGTGAGCTCACCGCAGAGGCGGGCCCAAGCCGGCCGAGCCCGCCCCGCGCGTCTGGGTTTAGCCAAGATGGCGATGAGGTCGTGGGTGGCTGCACCAGAAGCGGGGGAGGGGGGAAGCGGCTCCCGTGTTAATCCCACCCGCTGATTGCATTTGCTCCGTTTTACCTGACTAGTAAAGCTCACCTCGTCGTCTCGGGTGGCTGGTCCCTTTATGTAATGAGCTCGCAGGCGTTTACTCGGAAGTAATTCCTACATGCTCCAATGGGTCTCCCTTCCATATGACGCGGCGCAAGGTTCCAACCTTGCGAGATAGTCCTGCTGCATTTGAGCTGCTGTATGTCGCTGCGTTGATCTGCTTGACGGTGGAGATTCTTGGGCCCTGTTAGCCTCGATTCTGATTATTATTTTTATTTTCCAATAGCCAATCGTCCCCCCCCCTTTTTTTTGTATAACTGCTTGCCCTGTTAGCCAAACCGGGCTTTTCCCCTATTGCGCCAGCCTTGAAACCAAAGCGATAGAAGCTATGTAAGCCTGCTCTATTTTAGCCTGCCGAAAAACCGATTAACCACCTGACTTCCCTGCCAGGCAGAGGTGACAACACACCTGGAAGTTGCTCTTGAACTGTGCAGAAAAAAGGAGGAAATGTTGACACGGCCAAGCCTCTCAGTCTTGAGCGAGCAATCAGATGGATTAGGCAAGGTACGTTTATGCTAGTGGTGAAATAAATGAAAATGCTGTTGCCACTTCAGATGCTTTCTTTTATAAACCCTAATGTAAAGGGGGAAAAAGGAAATACAAAAAATACAACAAAGGCAAGCTTCTTAAGTGTGAAGCTGCTTTCTCACTGAAGAAAAAAAAAGTCTCCCCACCCCATACTCCCATGCTCAATAAATCCATTACTTTTTGCGTTTTGATAAAACACAAATGTTGGGCATATAATTCAGAATTACATTCACATCTTTAAAACATACCTCCCTAAAACAAATTAGTAAATGTAAAACCAAGATGAAATAAGTTCCATCCAACATTTTATACCCAACAACATAATGAAGTTAAAAACCAATCCTTTTTAAGCATTCTCTAACATATCCAATAAACATGAAAAGAAGTCATTTGTGGAATTAATTGCATGTTAGGATTATAATAGTGAATATACTCAAGGTCCATTGATGAATCACTGATTTGTTAATGTGAGGTATCTGAACACTCCATTCCAAAGTTGTTGCCAATAGCTAATATCCTGTTTAACACTGTACTTCAGTTGCTAATGTTTAGTTGTCTAAAGTAGATGCCAAATCTCATATCTACTTTAGCAGTATAATGTGTGCTTATCTTTCTTAGTCAGCCAAAACTTCCAGCAGTTTTCTAAAAGGCCACTTTCATTAAAGTAAGAAATTAACACATCTCACATTTCAGTTTGAAACAAGCAAAACAGCATACAATTGAACAATTCTTCCCTCCTGGCTTAATCGAAGCCCCTTGCCCCCCAGTTTTAACTTTTAAATTATGATATGGTATGTCTTATCAATACAGTATAATGCCTTGGGTCCAAAAATTGTGAAGTTCCTTGTTAATATTAATATTTAAAGCTTAATTTTCCATTCTTCCCATTTTATCCAGACAAGGATATATATACTGGTAACTCAGTACTGCTATAGAGACCTGAAGGAGTAAACAAAAACGTAATTCATAGCAAATATACAGGTAGTCCTTGACTTATGACCATAATTAGAGTAGCAACGCAGCAAACTTGGTTGCTGTTGTAACTCTAAACACAGGTCATTAAGTAATGAAGGAGTCCAGGTTAGGAGTATGGGGGTACTACACTGGACTTGGGGAGGTTGATTGAGGGGTGCTAGAGTGTAGGGAGACCAGGGGGAAGAATAAGCTACAGGAATTCAGTGCCCCAGTGCTACATGGAACCTCCAGAGCTTTGACTGACCACAGGTTACTTGCTGTGTGTTTTAATACTTATTTTGGTACAACAGACAAGCTCTACATCTCTAAACCTTTTAGAATAACACATTGTGCACTTTAGTATTCATATCTGCAAAAAGCTATTATTTTGATTCAGTTACCTCTCTCAATGAGGCATTTACAATTATTGGCAGACAATTCCATCCTCTTTAAAGAGGCAGTGATCAGATCCTTCCTTTAAAAAAATTGTATTATTGTAAAACACAAATACCGTACATTGTATTATTTGGATATAGTGATGCTTATATAGTATTCACTAGAACTTATTAAAACTCTAGATAACTTAAACCTTTGAAGACTAAAGAAAATATTAACTATGTGTTGTAGTTAGCCAGCAGCAGGTGCGGACGGCTGAGGAGAGCGAGGACTCAGATGAGGGGCCAGGACCATTAGGGAGTGGACTGCTGCCTTCAGAGATTGTGGGGCTGGCAGCAGCGATGAGGTTGTTCCAGAGGAGTCTGTGCCAGCGCGCGTGCGCACAGGATTGCTTGCAGGAAGAGCAGCTGCAACAGCAGCGGCACTCAGGAGTAAGGCTGCAAGGTAATGGCTCCTCCTTCAAGAAGATAAAAGCCAGCTGTGAAGCGAATGTTCTTTGCAGGAAGCAAAGACGTTTGAAACTCAGCCTCGTGGACATTACAGTATCTTAAGTTGGTATTTGAAGACTCTTGTGTTGTGAAATATTTTTATCTGTGATTTTTGGCAGTCTCAGCACAGTTTTGGCGAGGTTTGTGCTTATCAAAGTTAATTAGTTTGCAGCAGCCTTTAACCAGGGATTCGTAAGACTCATTAAAAGGTTTCTGTTCCCTTTGTTATTGTTTGTTTTATTGGGAAAGGGTTTGGATCAGAACACTATTTTTTTAAAATATTAATTTACATCTAAAGCTAAATGTGGCATTAAGTAGGCCATTTCTGAAAAGGCCAGTGGCTAATATTCCCCTACTGGGCAAGATGTTTGAATGGATGGTGACCCATTAGTTCCAGGCTCTCTTGGATGCAATTGACTTTCTATGTCCATTTCAATCCTGTTTCAAGACTGGCTATGAAATAGAAACCGTCTGTTTGCTTTGTGCTGGAGAAAAATGGGGAGTGCGGTCCTGTTGGTCTTTCTGGACCTTCATTAGAGACTCTCAGTACCGTTAACCATGGGATCCTGATTGTCAAAGTTGGGTTTCAAGGATGCTGTACTAAAGTGGTTCTCCTAGGGTGACTATTTCTAAAAAGTGATACTAGGGGATTACTCTTTGCCTCATGGTGGTTGGCTTATGGAATCCTTCATGAGTTCATATCTTTTTTATTACCTATATGAAATAGTTGGGAGAAGTCACTCAGGAATGTGGGCTGAGATGACCCCCAACCCACTTGCCATTGCTGGAGGTCTTTAGTATGGAGATGAAGCCCAGATCTTGCTCTGCCTGTAACTCAGGTGAGGCACAGTTGGTGTCTGAATCACTGTTTGGTCACAGTAATGGACTGAAGTATCTGCACTTGCCCTAAAGGTGCAGATTTGCATTTGGGTGTGGTCCTAGATCCATCACTATTACTTGAAGTAACCTTGGTAGCTTTTGTATCAGCTTCAACTCATTTTTAACATCTATGACCTTACCTGGGCAGAGTCAGTAAACAGGGATTACCTGTTCAGACTCTGTAACTTTTCAGTTGGGTTACTGCAACATGTTGTTTGTACAACTGCCTTCAAGTCAGTCTGGGGACCCCAGTTGATTCAAAACAGTCTAGACTACTCAAGGGCCTGATGGATTGAATATTATGCCAGTGTTTTCCATCTATGTTGAATGCTAATTATTTTCCAGCCCTAATTCATTGCTGCTGTTCACCTGTAAAGCCCTAAACAGTTTAGGACTAGGCCCCTACAGGATATGCCTTTTCCCATATGTACCTCCTTTAATCTTAAAGATCTTATAATGGGGATTGTCCTGCAGATCCATCCATCAAAGGTGGCGATGTAGGCCTCCATAAAGGAGAAACCTATTTCTGTAGTGGTACCCCATTTATGGAATTCCCTCCTAAAGAGGTTCAACTGGTGTCCACATTGGCTTGATTTTGGCATGAGGTGGCGACCTGCTTTCCCAAGCTTTTAAATTGTATTTTAATTGAAGTTGTTTTTTAAATGCAGCTATATTGCTGCCTAATTTGTATAGGGTTTTTTTAGTTTGCATTTGATCTCATTATATATTTTAATTTGAATTGTATTTGTGTGTGTGTGTGTTTGCCCATGTGTGATTTAATTCAGATACCTAGCTACATTCCATAAAATTAAGTAGTGTGTGTTAATATATGGTACATTTTTTTAAAAATAGCCATTTATTTAATTGAGGAGGCCTAAGTATCATTCAGTTGTCACAGGTCTACCTTATGGATTTCAAAATAAGCAAATTTGGATGCTGTCAATTTTTTTTGCAACTAATCCTCAATGACTTGTTCAGTGACTATTCAAAGGTATGCTGGTGCTGAAAAAAGTGATGACAAGGTTTCACAGTAACGTGGTTGCCATTTTCAATCTTCCCAGCTGACTCCCGACAAGCAGTCATTGGAAAAGCCAATGGGGGGGGGTTCACAAACCATGGTCATGATATCTCGCAATGACCATGGGTGATTTTTTTACAGACCATAACCAGGCCTGTCATTGCTAATGGTCACATGATCTTTTGCTCATGACCACTTCACTAATAACAGTTTTCCTGGTCCCAGTTAAGATTGTTAAGCAAGGACTACTTTTCCAGTTTAGAGATCTAACTAAAAAACAAA
>SOZL01000965.1:0-14257 GCA_009733165.1 Naja naja
AGAACCAGAAATATAAATATAAATATCGGGCATTTTTAAAATTGCCCAGCAATTTTAAATGTGTGTAGAAATGTAGGGACAGCTTTAGAGTCAATGCAACTGGGATGATTCGTCTGAAATTTTCTATCTCTGTTGATGAGCAGTTGTTGTGGTGCTCAGGCAGCCTTGTCTAACTTGAATGCCTGCTAAAGATGTGAATTTCAACTCCCCAGAATCTCCCAATCAGCATAACCATTGGTGAGAATTCTGAGCCAAAGTCTACAGCTGGACTGGAGAGCACCTGAGTTAGGGAAGGCAATTTTGAGGTAGTCATAAAACAGTCAAGGCATTGTGATTTAACTCATTAGTTAGGCAATTCTTAGATTTAACAAGATTTCTGAGATAGAGCAACAGAAACAGCTGTGGATAAGAGCAAAGGGTCCAATTCCAAAACCAGTAGATGTTTTTCTGGGACTAGGGGTTATGTTGCATCTCCAGTGTCCTGAACAAGGTCTGCTCATTTTCTTAAAATGGTTGTGTTTTCTAATATTTCTGAAACAATAAATTAACTCCAATTCTGGTGTCATCTTGTCTTTACCAGTACAACTAAAATATTTCAGGTAGCTGTTGGTACTGTATACATCTGATTTTTTTCCCTCTTATTTTTTTTAAACAAAGATTTTATATGATGAAATTACCTAAGCTAGTCAAGCCATTCTGTTTTTTGACTATCTTGTCTGAGGATGACTGAAGATGTTATATTCCTTGTGTTTTAAATGTAAAGGAACAATTAGCATATTTTTATTTATTGTATTTAAAGACTACCCATCTCCTTCATAGAATGACTCTGGTTGGTATATATCTTTCCAGTTCCACTTATACCCTTTTCTTTCTGCCATAGACTTCAAGACAAAACAAAACATGATAATTGCATTCCATTTCAACCTTTCAAAAACCTAGAGGTGTGATTACTTTAAAAGATACTGAATTTCACGATGACAGGGATAGTGCATGAGTCAGGGACAGCTCTGTACTTCCAGCTATTAGCAGTCTCCAGAAAATTCCAAATTCCTGCATGAAATGTTGATAAAATCATAGAGCAGATCTTGAGAACTGAGTTTCAATATATTTCCTCACATCACCTGTTCTGGATCAGTATGTCTGATTTCTGAATACAATTATGAAGATTGTGTTGTGGGGAGCTGCTGTGATATATATAGGAAGGGTTCTAGATATTTTGGGGAACAGAGGGAAGGAGGGAGGAAATAGAGAGAGAGAGAAAGAAAGAAAGAAAGAAAGAAAGAAAGAAAGAAAGAAAGAAAGAAAGAAAGAAAGAAAGAGCCATTTTATACAGAAACACTGGGAGGCAGCATTGCACCGCTAAAGGACAGCAGCAAATAAAATCAGAGCCGCATTAAAACTGAAGGTGAGAAGAGAATGCGAACTTTGATAGTAGTATGTGCAATGAATAATTTAGAAGTTAGTATATAAAATAAACAAGCAAAAAGTCACAAGTAAAGTCCACTGAAATAAAAAATATAAATCAACCATGAGTGATACACTCCAGTGGTATTTCTTTTGATTTGATTTTGATGCAATCACCTCTTGTTAAATTCTGCTCCTTGTTGGCAATGATCTGTAAAAAGCTAGATAAGGTATTTGACTTTCAACAGGATATGAAAGATTTGCTTAGAATTTTACTGCTTGATGGCAGAAATGGAAATCAACTAAAATTGTATCCTCTCTCTCCCTCTCTCTCTCTCTCCCTCTCCCCCCTCCCTCTCTCCCCCCACCTCTCTCCATTCAAATAGGTAAGAAGTTTTATTTCACACCAAGGCAGGTAGTCCTGAATTCTTAAATGCAGGCAAAGTTGCCCAGTTGATTTTGGTAGTTTTGCAATAGTAACACACTGCATCCATTGTGACTGGATTTTTTTTTTCATGATATTATAATATTTAAAACCCACTGTCAAGTTAGTTGCTTTGATCCATCTGGGTTTTCCCCTTTTTTCTTAATTGTTAGCTATGTTGTCGGATAAACAGTCCTTGGGAATTCAAAACTAACATGTTAGTTAAGGTAGCATTTTAAAATGTTAGATAGGAACACTTTACCTTGGGCTGTAACTGCGAAGACTATAGAGCCTAGCATGGAGATAAGTCATGTGGTTGTGACTGTTGTCACCAAGGCTTAGCCAGTGAAAAGTATCAAGTCCCCAGCGTCTGCAGTTAAAAGAATTTGTAGCAAGGGGTACCGTGGTGGGATTCAAATTTTTACTACCGGTTCATGGGCGTGGCATGATGGGCATGGCAGGGAAGGAAACTCTAAAATCTCCATTCCCTCCCCACCCCACTAACCTGCTTTCCAGCTCCATTTTCCTGTGCAGGGTAACAAAGAAGACCCAGCTGATCAGCTGGGACTTGAGAGAATAGATGGGAGAGGGCCCAGTCAGAGGTAGTATTTGCGGTTCTCCAAACTATTCAATATTTCTGCTACCGGTTCTCCAGAACTGGTCAGAACCTGCTGAATGCCATCTCTGAAGGGGTTGGAAGGAAAGTTGTTCAGAGAGTTGGTTATCTGAGTATACAATATTGAGCTAGAAGAGATCTACCACAAGATTGCTTTCTATATAGTGTGATTGGCTTCACTGCACTAACATGTTGCTTGAATTGACCTTAAATGGCTCAAAGTCAGAGTGCAGGTGGATCACCTTTATATACAAAAAAACCCCTGCCTTTTATCCTTTAATTCAGGGTAGATCCAGGGCAACTGAATGGAGCTGAGTGTTTACTGGCTGGATGCCCTTCCTGACACCACACAGAGATCACAGCAGATGT
This sequence comes from Naja naja, assembly GCA_009733165.1. NCBI lineage: Eukaryota > Metazoa > Chordata > Lepidosauria > Squamata > Elapidae > Naja > Naja naja. The sequence goes on from SOZL01000965.1 coordinate 2,814, forward strand.
TTTTTCTTTGTGTCCTAGGAGAGAAATATCTGCCGGTACTTAGAATTGAACTCTCAACCTTCCAAGTGGGAGGCAAGCATCTCCATCTCCAGGCCACCAGACCGCTCTCAACTTTACATACAGATGGAGTTGAAATATGTTGGGTTGACTATGTTTCCTCCTTCCTTGTCCACAGGTAGCAGAAATGAAAGGACTCTGGTGCTTCGTTGCTGGATTGCTTTTAATGATTGCTCAGAGCAGCTGGCAAAGCCCCGTTCAAGAGACAGAAGAGAAAGCCAGGTAAATGTCTTCTTTTTTTTTAATGCAATAGAAACCCACATGTGGACAATGGATTGTTCTTGTATTGGAGGGCAGACAGAAATGGAAATTCTTTTAAAACACTCATGCTTTTTCCCCCTACATCTAAAAACTGGATAAGTCAACAACATGTCAAGTTATTAATGCTTTTCATAGTTCTTATTGTTGTCTAAACAGCATCTATTTTTCCTGTTACTCAGTAGTAATTAGGCGACTAATGACCCTTTCTAATAGCAGTTATTTTTAGAATGCATCCATATCTTTGAAGGAGGTCGATACACCATGCAGCACCTTTCAAATGTGCAATCTTCAGTGCAATTAATTTGTTACAAACCACACTTATAGATCATTCAAAGCTTCCCAGGCTGAACCATTAGATGACCCCAGACAGCTGAATGAAGTGAAACGTCACTCACAAGGTACATTCACCAGCGATTACAGCAAGTACTTGGACACCAGGCGAGCTCAAGATTTTGTACAGTGGCTAATGAACACTAAAAGAAGCGGTAAGCAAAATGAATGCCCAACCTTACAATCAACCCTTACAATCTACCTCACTGGGAAATAATTTCACACACAAAATACTTGATCACATATAAACTCAAAGAAAGGCATGATGAAATATATGGACAGATACTCTAGCTTATTAAGTTTATGCATAAGATTGCAAGACTTAAGAGCTTTGCTGTTCGTCCATCCATCCATCCATCCATCCATCCATCCATCCATCCATCCGCTCATCCAAAGTCTTCCATCAAGCCCTCCATCCATTCATCTTATCCATTCATTCTAACTTTGCAACCTATCCTTCTGGGGTCAGGTCAAATAGAGCCATGTTTCATATATTGGGAGTTATCTGAGGAACTGTTTCCTCGTATGACAACTTGCTCATTCCCTAGCCTAAGATTTGAATATTGGGTACGTTTCAAATGTGAAAAACAGATATTAATTAATGGAGGATTATGAGCATTCTCTAAAACGAATAGGGATTATGCAACAGTGGCTACTGTCCATATGTGCAACTTCCATATAAACGAAGAGGACATAAATAAGAAAATATCCTGATGGACATATCACTAGCCCTAGTAAAGGTATTCCCATTTTTGTGGGGCATAGTGTGTCTCCTTGACAACATAAAATGAAATTTAGATAGACAAGTCCTCATAGTGTACAAGGTCCATAAAGGGCAGAATTCAAGACTACACAAGTACAGGTAGTCCTCTACTTATGACCACAATTGACCCCAAAATTTCCATTGCTAAGCAAGACACTTGTTAAGTGAGCTTTGCCCCGTTTTATGACCTTTCTTGCCGTATTTGTGAAGTGAATCCTTACAATTGTTAAGTTGGCTGTTAGATGAATTTAGCTTCCCTATTGTCTTTGCTTGTCAGAAGGCCACAAAACGTGTCACACAACCCTGGGATACTATAACCATCATAAATACATGGCAGTTGCCAAAATGTCCAGATTTTGATTACGTGACCACGGGGATACTGCAATGGTCATAAATGTGAAAAAGGTCATAATCACTTTTTAAAGTGACATTGCAACTTCAAACGGTCAATAAACGAATGGTTATAAGTTGAGAACTATCTGTATAGATTTCAAAAGACTCATGGGTGCAAATCATGTGATGTTAGCACAGCTGTCCCAACTTCAGTCTCCTGTATGTGTTCAACTTTATTTTCTAGTAACAGATAATCAGAGTTGGAAGGGACCTTGTAGGTCATCTAGTCCAACCCCCTGCCCAAGCAGGAGACCCCTACACCATTTCTGACAAATGGCAGTCCAATCTCTTCTTGAAAGTCTCAAGTGATGGCACTCCCACAACTTCCGAGGGCAACTTCTGTTCCATTGGTTGATTGTTCTCACTGTCAGAAAGTTTCTCCTTATTTCCAGGTTAAATCTCTCCTTGTTCAGTTTCTAGAAGTTTAGGAAAGACTTTACCTGTTTGAAGGATGGTTATACTGTAGATTCTGACATAAGCATCACTGGTTCTTAATCCAGACACTTCACTGCTGGCATGTACCAGAAGAACTTACTCTTTAGCTTTACATACCTTAAGACCAAGTACAGCAGCTCAAATTGTTCAGCTTCTTTTTTAGATTTAGTGTCCATTGTTAAATTAGGGTTTAAAGTTGATGTCAAGTTAATTCCATTTCAGGTTATTTACAGATTTGTTTAAAGCCATGAAGTCCCACTCAGTTTAGTTTTGCTAGAGTCTGAAGCCAAATGTAATTGTAATCTTATAAAATATCATGTTGTAATCAGTACATCTGAAATTTTATCTGCAAAATATATACAGATAAAATCACACAGATTTGTACATTCCACAGATTTTTTATCCTCAAGTAACAATATACTATACCAGAAGACATTACATTGAGAGTTACATATATAAACATACACCAATACTGTACACTCAACTGCAAATTAAAAGCATTAACAATTCTCCTGGTTCAAAGGCTTAACTATTCTGCTATGTTCTTCTCCCATAAAGCCAAGTAGGTTTTAAAGAATCCTTTAACTCAGACACTGTCAGACTTCATACCAGACTTGATGCTAAATCTTTCCAAGCCCTGAATTCTTATGCTCAAGGGCTTCTTGGCAGAAATCTTATCTCTAGCAGCATGACTAGATTAGTTTCTTTACTGTAGGCAAAAATGAAGCTGTAAGTCCAGACTAAGTGGGTGTACTTGCTTTGTGTATATATACGTATATGCTTCCGTATATGTAATTGCACCTATCTATAGGCCAGTCCTCCAGGGTTAAAATCCTAGACTTTTCCTGTCATTTTTCCAAGTCAGTAGATATTGTTCTCTTTACCGCTTTCAGGAGATATTGGGCTATGTTGATCTAACAATTCTTGTAAGCTTGGGGACATCTAGTTCACCTTTCTACCTAGAGTTTAGAAACAGAATGTTTATAAAATTAGAAGATATAGTATTGCCACTATGAATAGCATTCTTTGATACCATTAGCCAAATTGGCTGTGATTTTATTCAATCTGTGGTAAAAGAAAAAATCCACAGAAGAATTTCTTGGATCTGTCCTAAGTTTTATAGTATTACATTCCATCAGATGTTTCTGCAGTTGAAATATTGAAGGTTGGTGGAGTCCATTTTCTTATATCATGTACCTAAATTCAGTTGCCATGGCTTAAAAACAAACAATTTTTGCCATTTTTCTGCATTAGGGAATTGGACATTATCTTCTTGATAATTTAATCAGTCTTTTCTCCAATTTCCTCAGTGTTACTGTGACATTTTGGAATTATAGCAACAAAAACTACTGCACAATAGATTTTTTATGAAAGCAGTATAACATTGGCAGTTTTATTTTTCAGCCCATTTCCTAATGATCTCTAACACAAAATTCACATTTTTCACAGCTTTTTCACAGCTTGCTAAGACATAATTTAGCCTGTACAGTCTCTTCTATAATGGCTTTTCTTAGAGCATGAAAATTCGCCAAGTGTGCTGCGTGGGTGTATTCTGTTTAGGGAAGAACTGGTGAGTGTGAAGATAAAATTAAAACACCTTTTCCCAGCTTTGCAATAACCTTTTTGAGGTGAAGTGGCTAGAACTGTATGCAACATTCCAACTATGGTGGCATTGTAAATTTTTCTCTGTTTTAATGTTCGCCGGCCTGAGTCCTTAGGGAGTAGGGCGGCATACAAGTCGAATAAATAATAATAATAATAATAATAATAATAATAATAATAATAATAATCATTGTAAATGTATATCGGCACTATGATACTTAAAGTTAAAATTTTGAGATGGTCCTTAATGCAGAATTTATCATTTTACAATTTTCACATGCTGGTTAATTTCAACATCCTTTTCCTGGTCAATATCATTCCCTAATGATAATGTAGATAGATTGAGGATTTTTACTTCATGTCACAATGGGCCTGTGTACTAAAATCGTATTTGCTACTTTAATGCCTATTGTTCCAATCTGGCAGATTTTTTTTCAGAGTTCTGTATGTTGATTTTCTCTTATTTTACACATGCACATATATACACTTCCCAATAGTTTGAAACCACTGTCCTAAAATGTACTTTAAAATCTATCTAACAGACATACAGCAGAAAAAAAGAAGTCTTAATAAAACTATTTCTGAAAAAGTATCATTTTAAACAATTGATTGAAAAAGTTTTCCAGATGTTCTAACTCAAATGTAGGCTCAATTCGGTAACCTGTTAGAGCAGGGGTGTCAAACTCATGTCGTCAAGGTGTCATCGCATGACGTATCGGGACTTCTTTCCCCTTTGCTAAACTGGGCGGGGGCGTGGCCAGTGTGTGACACATCCAGTCCGCAGGCTGCGAGTTTGACAGCCCTGTGATAGATTTTTACTAGAAAACAATTGAACTAACTGTTAATCATTCTCAAGCAGAGCAAGGTATGTATAAAAAATACTGGAATATAATGACATTGTACAGCATTGTAATACAATCAGCAAAACTGAATGTTGTCATATTGTAGCATTGACTTTTCAGTCTTTAAAATAGAGCCAGTTTATATGTCTATGTCAATATATGGTCTTTCTCCCAAAAGAAAGGTCTATTAAACCAGAACACTAAACTTGCTCATCCATCCCAATATGATGCATTCAGACAAACAATGGCTGCTTAGTGTCTGTGGAAATTTCCAGTCACCCAGGTCATCGTTGTCTCAAAGGGACTTTTTCAAAAGGTACTTGGACTGTTTTTTCCATGAGGAATAATAAGAAGATGTTTGCTTCTCATGCAAGAAGTTTCTTGGACAAGAAGCAAAATGTCTTCTTCCTCCTCAAGGAAAAAACAATCCAATTGCCTTTTGAAAAAGCACCTTTGAGACAATGGCTGCTTAGAATTTTGAGCAGGTCCATTTTTAATCAGCTGATAAATGACTCTTTTAACTGGAGATATCCTACACTGAATTAAGGACTGTATGTAAAGTGTTTACCACCGAACTCTGCTGAATCTTATTTCCGCTCTTATACATGCAGAAAGACCTTAAAATCTAACACTATGCACAATGATTTTAGAGGAAGCTAATTTTCCTTCCACAAAGTTCTTACCCAAGAGCATCCTAGTTTTGCTTCCCATTAATCTGCTCTGCTTGTGGACAGCATACAAGGTTCTTGTGCAACACGGCTGCCCAGTATGAACTAGAATAGGTTATATAGATCCGTGATGATTGATATTATCTGGGGAGTTTAGAATCAAAGCTCCTTAACAGACAGTCTGAGGAGCCCTTGTGGTGGTGTATATTACTAGAACCGAGAATAATGTGCAACTCCCAAAATTAAGTTTATGGATTTTAATTTTATTGCTCATCTCTTCCAAATGCTTGTTTCATTCGCCATTTCTATTGCTGACAGTCAAAGTAATTTGGTACTTTACTGTCTCACTCACCAGTATTTGAGTCATTGTGTCCAAATACTTCATCCTCCATTGTTTTTCCATTATTGTGTATATTATTTTGCTTCTGTTATGTCTTCTCTCAGTTTCAATAACGTAATTGTTTCATCTCAATGCCTTAATTAGATGTTGGTTTAAAAATGTTCTTTGAGTTTCCCTAAGTCAAATTTCTTATAGTTGTCTATTGATCACACAAACTTGTCTGTGCAATTTTAGTGGCAACAGGAAGGAAGTGATTGGGCATTATCAATTAATTAAATCAGGCTGAATTATTAAACTGTTGTCATTGTGGCCAAATTGATTATTGGGATCTCCTTGCCATCATCCTGTACCATGTTTCTGCAACCTAGTACCCTCCAGGTATGAGGAACCATGGTTTTTAACAGCATGTCCAGAGACAAATATGGACAGATTCCCAGTAAATTGTTCTGAGTTCCCAGCATGTTCTTGGTGAAAAATTGAAAGGATTCCTCCTGAATAGATCATAGTCTCAAGCATGCAGACCAGATGCATCAAACCTGTTGCCTTTCAGATGTTTTGGACTTCAATTCCTATTTGCCCCAGCCAGAACTGGGAATTGTAGTCTGAAACAGTGAGTTGCTTTCCCTTTTGATTGCTGACTTGATCCCGGGACACTTATTTCTTCTGCAAGTAAGTTAAAAAAAAACCACATGAAACTGGGGGTGCTAAATGCCTAAGAATGGAATTGATGGGAAAAAATATAGCTGTGATTTGATGGTAAGGATTTCCTAATCCAGAAGGAGAGATAAGATTATATTGTCCCTTTTGAGTAGATCATGAAATAGGCAGTTAATAGTCTTTTGCTCAACATGTTTATTTGCAGAAATCCACAACAAGATGAGTGGATGTTTTAGAACAAATATTTGGTTTTAAGGATTAATTATGGAAGAAACTATTGTACGGGGAGAAGCTTTGTTCAAACTGATTCACAGAACCAGCATATCCTGTTTGGCTATTTATTTATTTCCAGCACTCCATTTTCATTTAATATGGATCATTCCATCATTCTTATTTCCTGCAAGAAATCTTTACAATATAGAGGAAATGATTGCAAACAAACCTTCAACCTACCGTGTTTCCCCGAAAATAAGACCTACCCCGAAAGTAAGACCTAGCACTATTTTCTAAACCTGCCCTAATATAAGACCTACCCCGAAAATAAGACCTAGTGTAAATCTCCAGTTCCAGGAAGACTTTTCAGGGAGCAACTGTGCACCCACAAAACACCCCCCCCTACACACTCACACCCACTATTTGGCACCATAAATATAAGACCTACCCCGAAAATAAGACCTAGTGTGTTTTGGGAGCCAAAAAATATAAGACAGTGTCTTATTTTCGGGGAAACACGGTATGACCAGGACAACTAGTTCCCAAAAGGTTATTCAAGACTTGATCATTCCCACCAGGCTGGAAAAATGGTTGACAGTGAACTTGAGCAATTATATGACTTACTTAATAATAAATCAAAGTATTCACACTTATTGCAGGAGGAGCTTTTGACTGAATTGTGAAATAATGAGTAATTCAGTAATAAGTTACACATCAGCAACTGAACAGATATGCAAATGGCAACAAGTGTTTCTTCAGACAGAAAGTGGTTTCATTTTTTGATTCCAAATTTAGGCTATACACTTTTTGTCAATTTTGGAATTTTTCTTGGATATTTTGTGTATTGTAGAGAGTAAACTCTAGAGAAGTAATACTTTAGAGAAGGGGGAATTAAAGTTCTTATATATTGTGGGGTTTTGTAGCTGTTCTAATCTAGAAAAAAAACTTTATAAGACTGAATAGTCACAGGATAGATTGATTGAGCAATTAAGTTTACTCCAAGCATAAATATTGTAGCTAATAAAACACAAAATATTTACAATCTGTCTGGAATTAAATACAGAAGTGATAGGCTTCATATATGGGGTTCTTGTCCAAAAATTATTCTTGTCATTTAAGTATCACAGAAATGTTTAATTAAGGATAGCGTGTATCTTTTTCTACTTGTGTAAATGCCATTTTTAATAACTGTGATGGGTCTCTGCCACAGACAACAAGGACTTGAAGACAGAGAGAAAGAAAATTTCCTGGACCAGCTCACAAGGTATTTTCAGCTAAGATACATTGTGTAATACAGGGGAGGCAGCAAAAATAGATCATAAGCTGACTTGACTGGCTCGTATTTTTTTTATAGCCTGCCTTAATTGCCAATACAGTGGCACATTCCTAAAAACATTGGCCTTATTTCAGAGATGTTTGCAGCACACTGGTGCACATGAGCACCTGCCTTTGCCAGCTCGGATGCTGGCTCTTGCATTATGTAGTGGGGGTGGGGGGAAAAGAGGGCATCTGGACAGGAATTATCTCAGTAGTTGATTGCACTGCCTAAGTTGGTGACACCGATGATGAGAATGTATTTGCTGTATTCATTTATAATAAGCATTTTTATCCCTTTTCAAACATGCGAATCCAAATAGCTTAAAGAATACACATACACATGCACACACAGGTATACATAAATAGATCAAATAAATTCCAATGACTCATACTTCAGGCAAAACATATGATTGTTATAGCGAAAGTTACTTTATACAATCTAGCACAGCGTAATCTATCCTGATCAGCAGTGGTTCCTCAGGGCAGCATCCTTCAACAAGTTGCCCTCCAGTTGAGTTGGAGTAATTCCTAGTTTCTAGCAGGTAGATATTAGGAACTGAATTCCATATCTCAGAAGTCCTAGGCAGTGGAAAACAGTTTTATGCTCTATGTTTTGCACTTAGTTCTTTAGTTAGTTAGTTAGTTAGTTAGTTAGTTAGTTAGTTAGTTAGTAGTTAGTTAATGAAGGTAGCCCTCTCAACAGCCACTGAGAATTTTGTATGAGCTAAACAAGATTTTCTCCAGCAAAGTAGTAGGAAAATGCAAAAACTGGCATCTAGACTAAGCCTTTCTCTCTCGCTCAATTCTTTGCTTGGTACATTTATTCTTGTAGCTCAAGAAAATGTAACAAAAGACATTCATCGGATGAAATTCCACCCCAGCACTCTATCGAAGTCCAATGCGAGGGCTTGATGGCATTAAGATGGTGGAGAAGGAAGAAAACCAAAAAGCAGAGAATGGGGGGAGGAATCATTTCCAATGAGAGAATGGTTCCTCCCAGCCCATCCACAACCCCTAAGCCCTGAAGAACTTCAGCGTTGTAACTTGTAGAACAGAAGTTTTGCCATTGGTATTTGAGGCATAGGTCAGCTGGATGTCAATCACTTCCAATGTCAAGGAGAGTGTATAATTAGGACTTTGACCTGAAAGGGATAGCTAAGCCTCATTTGGAAGTACTCTGCATCTGGACTCTCTTCCATTCAAGCATATACTCCACCCTTGAGGTAACTCCCTTCCTAGCCCATATTCCAACATATTGAATATTATACTGTGGACACAAGCAAGTTAAATTGGCTTCAATAACCATCTGCACATTTGTTTTGCAAATACGTGCTTTCAAATGATCACAGCATATGGGGTATGTGGCACATGATGGAGAGGCAAAAAAAGCTTCTCATTCATGTGTGCATGCTGCAGGGAACAATTGCTACGTCCCCAAGATATAACTGCACAAGCATTTCTTTACATTTGCAATGATTTTGTTTGGTGAACATGTAATGTGTGAAGGAATGCTTTGTCAACATTTCACACAGTTTTATACAGGTTTACATCAAAAGATCCCAACAAAATATACTTGAAGAAGAAACTATACTCTACATGAGCAACGTCAAATTCATTTCACTGAGGGCCGCATCAGGGTTGTGTGCACCCTGGGGGGCAGGGAGACACTGCCAAACTGGGCGTGGCCAGCTTGACATCACTCATGTCAGGCGTATCTGTGGTGGCCTGAGCACTCTGCCAGTGAAAACAGGCTGCTGAGCTCCGTTTTCAGCTGCAACGACCTCCTGCAACTGTCTGCCAGTGAAAACGGAGCTTGGGAGGGTGCATGTGGCCCTCATAAGCTCCATTTTTGGCTGCGACACCCTCCTGCAACTCTCTGCCCAGCCCACGAGCTCGGGAGGACTGTATGCAATCCTCCTGAGCTCCATTTTCACTGGCAGAGGCACCACGAGCCAGTCCTTCATTGTTTCCAGGGCAGCCCAGCAGGCCAGATCTGGCCCCTGGGCCTTGAGTTTGACACCCCTGCTCTATATGAATTAAATGCATAAATACTCATCTTCTCTGTCTCCCCCTCCCACCACCTGCCATTTATACAAAAAAGAATACGTGTGTGTGTATGTGTGTGTGTGTATGTGCAGGTCTTGGCATGTTTGGGTCTTTTCCCGTGTAAGATTGAGAGTATCTTGGCGATGTTTCAATGAGGTCCCACTCGCCATCTTCAGGCTGGTACTTTTGGCTTCATGCTTGTGCGAGCAAAGTGTGATCGGAGCTGCCATCTCTCTATAAATACTGGTGGGGAGGTGTGGTGTGCTGGCTCTGTTGTAAGTGGGTTGGATAGCTGTGTTGTTACTTCTTGATTGGTTGATGGAGTTGATGTTTGCAGATTGGTTGGCTTTGAACCCAAACCCAAACCCATCCCATAGACACAACCACCATCCAGAAACCAGACCATGGCGGCATCACCAGCTGCTACACCCTCTGACCCTCAAACTAAGCAAACTGACACACACCATGAACACATAGCCAGACCTCAATCTCTGAGCCAAACCAAAGCCCAGAACGTTACATCACAGCCATCTGCTCAGGATATCACATCACGGAACTCAGGAGGTTACACCACAAAACCTCAAGATGTTACAACACAGCCAACGACCCAGGAGACTACAGCACAAGACCCAGGATGTCACAACAATAGAACTCAGAAGGTCATCACACAGCCCATTACCCAGGTCGTTACAACACAAAAGGCTGATAGACACACAGCCAGCACCTCAGCCACACAGGGTCTTACGAAAAAGCCAATCAATCTGCAAACATCAAGAAGTAACAACACAGCCAACCAACCCGCTCACAACAGAGCCAGCACACCACTCCCCCCACCAGTATTTATAAGAGACAGCTCGATCACACTTTGCTCCGCACAAGCATGAACCAGCACCAGCCTGAAGATGGCAAGTGGGACCTCATTGAAACTTCTGCAAATACTCTCAATCTTACACGGAAAAGACCGAACATGCCAAGACCTGCATATATGTATGTATGTATGTAGTAAATATATATATATATATATATATATATATATATATATATATATATATATAAAAGGAAAGGGATCCTAATACACTGTTGGAGTGAGACTTGACATAATAATCTTCCTTTTAAAAACATACAGGTTAGGCAGGAATTATTTTATTAATAAGGTAAAATTAAGGTAAAGGAGTCTCTGCGGATTTTATTCCTTAGTCGCCAACTATAACGGGCAGCCTCATCTTCATTTCAAGTTGCTAATGAGATAGTTGTTAAATGAATGTTGTGCCCATTTCTTGCCACCATTGTTAAGTGAGTCCCGCAGTTGTTAAGTTAATGACATGCGTTGCTAAGTGAATCTGGCTTCCCCATTGGTTTTGCTTGTCAGAAAGTCACCAAAGGTGATCGCATGACCTTGGACCCTGCAACCGTCATGAATATGAGTCAATTGCCAAGCATCTGGATTTTGATCATGTGACCATGGGGCTGTTGCAATGGTTGTAAGTGTGAAAACCGGTCAGAAGTTGCCTTTTCCCAGC
>SOZL01000968.1:0-23495 GCA_009733165.1 Naja naja
AGTCACCTCAATGCCTAGTGGCTTGAACCACTCAAGTCCCAGCAAACTGTGCAATCCTTGTCCACGATGGTCAGGGGCAAACGTTTGAGGTGGCCCTTAAACGGCACTGTGAAATCTCTCGCTCCAACTACTGCAATCTTGTTCCCTTGGTAGTCTTTGAGAGTCAGTGCTTGCTTCTGGAAATGCTTCTTCTGGATTTTCGAACGAGTCCTGTGGATAGTGTCCCATGACACCATAGATAAATAAGAGCCTGAGTCCACTTCCATTTGGCAAGGCCTTCCTTCAATAAACACCTTCACGTGTACTTTTCTGCTTTTAAGGGTGAAGAATGACCAATAGTGATTGTTTGGTGAGTTTCATTCTTGCCATTTGCTTCTAATTTCCCCATCTTTTCAAGGAAATTGTTGGGCTTAAAAGTCTTTATCAGGAAATTTTTTCCTAATTGGTGGAGTTCTGGATGATTTGCAGACTCTGGCTATGTGACCCGTTTCTCACAACGTAGGCAAATGGAGTCAAAGAACTTGCATTCAGTGCGGTGGCCCCCCACAGCCTCTGCAATAGAATCCTTGCCTGCTTTTCCCAGAGTCTTTTCTCTTCTTCTCCATTCTGAGTCTAAAAATCCCTCCTCTGCCTCACTGCCATCAGAATCAGAGTCTATTTGTTCGCAATGGGCAGTTGTGGATTTTCCCCATCAGAATGGCTTGAGGCCTGGCTTGAGGCCTTGTTAATCTTTTCATGGCCGCTGCTGAGGACTTGGTGGCTTCCGCTGAAACAGCTTCTTCAATGGCCTCTTTAAACGTGATCTTAGGTTTCATTAAAGTTTGCTTTGTAAGACCTTATCTTTTAGGCCTAAAACAAACCGATCACGATGGCCTCTTCTAAGTTGGTAAAGTCACAAGCACCCCCAATGTCCCTTAAACTTGCCATGAAGTCATTAACATTCTCGCTATCCCTTGATCCCGCGGTAAAATTCGTGTCTCTTAATGAGGCACGATACTTGTAGGCGTAATGGGCTCTAAAAGTTTCTCTAAATCGGGCCATTCCATTACCTTCAGCTCTGCTGCTCCCCCAACGCCTTCGCCATTTGAAGACTGCCGGACCGCGTGCGTGAGAAAGACCGCCCTTCCGTCTCCGGGGATGCCGGCGAGATCGTTCCCTTCCAGATACATGTGGAAGCGATCTGCATATGATTCCCAGTCTTCCGCCGCCGGATCGAACGGTGCTGGGGGGGTGTTCAGCGCAGCCATCTCGCTCAGTTGCTTGTTCGTCGCTTCTCTCTTCAGGGAAATCCCACCTTCGTCGCCAGTGTTAAGTTTGCATGAAGAGTCAGACACGAGGAGTTCCAGCAAAGAGTTTATTAAGTGACTACAGCTCGAATAGACCCATCCTGGCTTGGCTACGGCTGCTTCTTATAGCCTGCAGCCATAGCTGCCAGCCAATGGGAGTGCAGGGTTTCTTCCCGCACTATTTAAACCAATACCATTTGACATTTTACAAGAACAGTTCAAATAAACCAATAACATTCAAACCTACATACATAACACATTTAGTGACCATTTGAAATTACAATAGCAGTGAAAGTGTCAATGGAGATTCTCAGTCATCCAGGTCATGGTTGTCCCAAAGGTGCTTTTTCAAGAGGCAACCGGACTGCTTGATTTTTCTTCGAAAACGTTTCACTTCAAGAATCTTTTTCAACTCTGGCTGAGGAATGGAAGGATTTATGCTCCCTTACAAGCAGCTGGTCATTTGCATTCTTTTAGAGAGTCACTGAGGCCACCTGGAGTTTTATCTGTGTTGCCAGGGTCACCTGAGTAGTGTAAATGGGTGTGGAGCCTTCTTGGAAATGTTGAAAGGACTTTGTTTTAGACTGGAGAGAGAAGGTGTCATAATGTTGTATCTCTCCCCCTCTGTTGAGAGAGGGCTGTTCAGTTTTGACATAGATGACCTCTTTGACCACTCTTTCAAACCAGTGGTCCTCTGTGTTATGTATGCAGAGTTTGAATTGATTGGTTGTTCTTGTAAAGTGTTTGAAATCATTGGTTTAAAAGTGCGGGAAAACCCTGCACTCTGATTGGCTGTCAGCCGAGGCAGCCGGCTATATATAGCTGCCTCGGCTAAGCCAAATCAGGTCTGTTCTGAGCTGAAGTCACAATAAACTTTGAGTTGAAGCACTCCACGTCCTGCCTCTCTATGCGAACTTAACACTGTGTCCAAAATGTGGACTTTGCTGTCTTTAAAAGAGTGTCCTTTGTCTTTTAAATGCAGATGGATTGTGGAACTTGTCCTGATGTCCTTGTTCTCCTATGTTGTGCCATGAGTTTATGAAGTGGTTGTTTTTTTCCCCCAATGTACAGATAAACTTCCAGGTGGCCTCAATGAGTCTCTAAAAGAATGTAAATGACCAGCTGTCTGCAAGGAATATAAATCCTTCCATTCCCCACCATCCAGCCAGATATGAAGAAGTTTCTTGGATGAGAAGCAAAAAGTCTTCAAAGAAAAATCAGAAAGTCCAGTAGCCTCTTGAAAAAGCACCTTTGGGACAACAGCAATGAAAAAAAAACTTAAAACTGGTCCTCACACTTACAACATTGCAACATCCCTACAGTCACATGATCAAAATTTGGGCACTTGGGAATTGGCAAGTATTTATGATGAGGTGTAGTAGTATCCTGGGGTCATGTGATTGCTATTTGTGACTTTCCCAGAAAGCTTCTGATTAGCAAAGGCCATAGGGAAAGCTGAATTAATACTGCATGATTCACTTAACTGCAGTGATTTGTTTAAAAATCATGGCAAAAAGATCACAAAACCAGGCATGACTCACTAAACAGCCATTGCATAGCAGTGGAAATTCTGGTCTCAATTGTGGTCATACATCAAGGACTACAACTTAAAACTTTGAAGAGACTGGTGGAAAGTCAGCTAGAGATAGTAATACTGACCAGGAAGGAATATTCCGTAAATTCTTGCTGAATTTGTCATATCAGTGGGAACTTCCAATCTCATCTATAATATCTGCAGTAAGTAAAAGTGTTTAAGATTGCTTTGACAATATAGGACCATGCAAAAAAAAATTATATATTCTGTTCATTTATTAACAGAATTGATTCTTATGAAAATTTTACAGTTGCATATGATGCAGCCAGAAATAAATTCATCACCTTCTATGGGCAGGAGAGAGGAGAAGCAAGAGAGAATTGTGTCTTCTAGTGGTTGCATAAACATTTCATAAATTCGTAAATGTTATTCTGGAGTTTTTTTAAATAATCTGCTAGTTTACAAGGGACTGAGAATAGAAAGTTGGGCAGAAGTAAGCCCTGATTTATCCTTAAATAATTTTTTAAAAACCTTATGATATTCTTCCCCATTAAATTCAGCAAGACTGTGAAGAATGCCAGGCAACTACTGTTAGCACTGTAATAATGTTATTAGTATTCATGCCTCATCTGTGTGGCGAATGGAATAACAACCCTCTGCTTGAGTTTTATTCCATGAATTGCTTTGTTACCAAAGGAAAACAAAAAACAAAATTATTCCGTTTATTGTTCAGTTATTGTTAATGAAAACAAATGATATGTTTTCTTAAAGTAATTATAAACTCCATGCTAAGAAAACTGAATTGAGTTATGCTAGTGTTATTAATTTCTCTATCATTTCTCCACTGGCAAAATAATTAGGTTGTCCTTTTTAATTTTTTTAATGTGCTTAGCATAAATTTTTGATTTTTTTTAAAATGTAGATTAAGTATTTCACAAAATGTATGTTCAACTGAAGTGCAAATATACTGAGGTGCACAAATAATGATTTTGTTCCCCAAAAAGTGTAAATAGTTCCCAAGTGGTTTGTATATCATCATCAATATAAATGAAGAGTATGTTTCCATTTCCATAAACAAACAGAAAATACATTTCTGAAATTATGGACAATATTTGTAATATTCATTCTCAATATGCTAATGATTTCAAATTGGATATCCTATCGTGGGCTGAGCTGGAAATTCCATAGAAATATTGGACTGGTACTGAAATGCTGTGAGGATCTCAATGGAATAAAACTGAGATATAAACAAACAGAAAAGAGTTTCTTCTTGTCCAGAGATTATATAGCTGATTGGTTGTTCCAATTGTTACTCTGAATGAAGGAGACAATAGCGCTGAAAAAGCAGGTCTGTGTTTCAGATATCCTTCTGGATTTATAACTACTGCTGAAAAGGCAGGTGGAAGCATGGCCAGATTGGAATTTGTTCAGCTTCAGATGGTTTCACAATTGCAGCCCTCTCTGAAGTAGGAAGTCCTGGAGATAATAATACATTCTGTTATCTCCTCTAGGACTGGCTACTACCATACATTTTGCATGACGCTAACTTCTGCTAATTGCTAAACTGCTACTGTAGCTGTCCGCTTGGTGGATCAGAAACATTATAGTCATGTGACACTAAATTGTGGGTGTTGTGCTGGCTTTGGACAGGTTTCCAAGTACAATTCCTTAATTGATTTTTTACCTTTAAAGCTCTAAATAGCTTGACTTTTTATTCTCACTTTGGTTTATTTAATTATTCAACTTGTATACCACCTGACTCTTAACAACCATGATGGTTACTCACATCATCCAGGTAGTATCCCACCTGTCCAGTACACCTATCTAGATTAGGAAAATTAATGAAGCTGGATTCAGAAGAGGTGAGAAAAGGGGTAGAGAGAACCAATGTTTTTCTGGAGTCCCTTCACTCTATAAAACCAATTCCCATAGAGTGACATCTGAAAACTGGCAAGATTTATTTATTCTGCAGGCACTTCAGAAATTGAACCAATGTTGGGTTAGCACCATCAATTGTGTGCTACAATAGTTGTTTCTATGTTGTTTTGGTTTTTATTTTGTCACATCAAAGGGCTCTTTTATCAAAATTATTGGACAGACATATGAGAAAAGATTTTTAAAGAGTGTGAACTTTGTAACCCTATCTAATTCTACACTATTGTCTTATTTCACTGTAGCAGTCTGATTTTTTTTTAGTTATGTGTCAGAAGGTGGTGTCATGAATTCACAAGATGAATGAAATTAAATGCAACGTGCAGGGTCTTGTAAACTACATCAACTTTTTCCATAATACTTAGTGCAACAAGGGTAGAAAGACATAAGTTTCTTTTAGAAAGTTCTTTTATTTATTTTTTATTTATATTTGAACTTGTATGCGCCCCATCTCCGAAGACTCGGGGTGGCTCACAACTAAAAACACAGAACAATAAATATTTAAAAAGACATTAAACCAACAAGCCCAAATATAAAACACAACAATAAAATACATTAAAAACCATCCCTCCCCCCAAGGAAGGGTCACAGCCCGGGTTGGTCAAACAACCAGGTCTTTAATTCGGGGAAGGTGCGGAGATCAGGGGCCAGATGGAGCTCCAGAGGCAGTTGATTCCAGAGGTCGGGGGCAACAGAGAAGGCTCGTCGTCGGGAAGTACCAACCGGCATTGACTCGCCGATGGAACCCGAGGAGTCCTTGCCTATGAGCCCGCACAGGGCGGCCGGCACTAGCTATTGGAAGAAGACGCTCCCTCAGATATTGGGGACCCATGTCGTGTAGGACTTTGAATGTCAAAACTAAAACCTTGAATCTCACCGGAGCGCAATCGGCAACCAATGCAGGCCACGCAGGAGGGGGTAACATGAGAGAACCGGGTAACTCCCATCACCATCCGCGCCGCATTCTGCACCAACTGCAATCTCCGGATGGTATGCAAGGGCAGTCCTAGATAGAGAGCGTTGCAGTAGTCGAGTCTCGAGGTGACAAGGGCATGAGTAACTGTGCGTAGGGCATCCCGGTCCAGAAAAGGGCGAAGTTGTCAAACAAGACGGAGCTGGGCAAAGGCCCCTGGCGGCCCCCACCTGCTCCTCCAACCGGCCGTACATCCAGGAGGACCCCCAGGTTCCGTGCCCTATCCACAGGGGTAACACCTCACCCCTATGGCCAAGGATAAACAATCCTGGCTGGGCCGAGACACGCCACTCAGTCTTGGCTGGGTTGAGTCGAGCATGTTCCTACTCATCCAGATCCGTACGCATCCAAACACCGGGACATCAGGGAGAGGGCATCACTGATCTGGCCAGGGGTGGAAAGGTACAGCTGAGTATCATCAGCGTATGATGGAATTTCACCCCAAAACCACGGATGATCTCACCCAGCGTTTCATGTAGATATTAAATAAGAGAGGGAAAGGACCGACCCTGCAGGACCCCATAAGAGAGCCCTCGGGTCAAACCCCTCCCACTAACACCGATTGCGACCGCCCGAGAGGTAGGAGGAGAACCACTGAAGAACAGTGCCCCCACTCCCAACCCCGGGCGGCAAAAGGATACCATGGTCGATGGTATCGAGCCGCTGAGAGGTCCAATAGGACCAGGACAGAGGAAAACCCCTGTCCCGGGCCCTCCAGAGATCATCCATCAGCGCGACCAATGCCGTCTCCGTGCTGTAACCGGGTCGGAAGCCCGATTGGTACAGATCCAGGTAGTCCGCTTCATCCAGGAAAAGCGGAACCTGCTGAGCCACCACACTCTCAACAACCTTTTAGTATAACTAATCAAAATTAAACTACTGTATGTAAACAGACCTACAATTCCTTTCCTTACATCTTTATTTTTAGCTGATGTCTGCTTTCAGAAGCGTATAGAATACATTCAATTTAACTATGGCTTAAATGCTCTATCATTTTGAGATTAACAACTTCCCTGCCAGTAAAAATAAAACCTCTGCTAAAATGTCCGTATAATTGCCACTAAATTTCTAGAAGTTTTAATGAAGGAATCCAGTTAAAGTTTAGTTGGTTACCTCTCATGATTAGCAAACTTAGATCTTTCTTATGTCTTCAAATCCTGTTCTTCCTATGAATATCTGCATTGAGTAGGCAGATCCTGTGTGCTGTGCATCCTCCTTGCATAGTGATATCTAAGCTGATTTGTCTTTGATGGTCAAATCACCTTGAAACCTGAACCTAAACCACCTCTTTAGTAACCCAAGATTGCCTAATTCCCACTATGCTTGTTAGCCATTTTTCTCCTATCTTTTCATCTCAATTTTGTCACAGCAAGGCCTGTAACACTTACTCGTTGTCCGAGGTTCCCTGCTGATGTTGTCCTGGGTTCCCGCAGGAACAAGTCTCAGCCCTCGAGACAATTTAGGGGTCCAAGGACGAAAGAAGCCAAATAAGAGACACCACACAAGAAGTTTCTAAAGATGAGAAAGCACGAAGTGCCTGGGGTGATGTTGTGTTCCCCGAACAGATCGCAACAGTCTCTTTTATTAAGCAGATTTAGCAGGGAGGGGTAACTACAGCAAGGGGGAGCAGTGTGTGGAAAGTTACCAAACAACGTGAGTCTGAGCATGCGTATCAACAAAACAACACCTGGGTTACAGGAAATCGTAAATTCCAACAGAATAGAAACCTAAGCTCAGGAATAACAAAACTTAATTAGAGGAGGAAGGCAATTGGGTACTATAACTCAAGTCTGTTAGACACTAGGTATCTTGCACCTCTGGAAGGAATGTGATGGGAGTCAGTTGTGCCAGGCACTTGTTATCTTGTAGCTCTTAACAAGGGTATGTCACATTCTTTAGCTGTGAGGCCTGGAAAAACATGAGGTACCATATAACACCATTTGGCTGTGAGGCCTAGGAAAACCTGAACATAAGATGAGGCCTAGGAGAACATGAACCAAGGATATATCCATACAATTTCTCCATATAATTCACATGTGTGAAAAAGCCTACTGCAATCTGACTTTTTAATCACCCCAAACTACAGTTTATATGTCTGGAAGGTTATGGGACAGGTTGGTAAATGGTGTTTCCCTGTTCCTTTCTACAACAGTGGAACTAAGGTTGTGGAACCTCCAAAACTAAAATTTTAGATTGCAGGTGAAAGAATCATATTTTTTAATGCTCTTTGGGTTGAAATTTCCTTCAAAGTAGAAAACTATCACAATACCACTGGACTGGGCTAAAACAATTTTCAGTTAAATATTTTCCTTGGGAAAGGGTACAAAATAGTTTAATTTGGCTTCCATCATGGGATGCCGTGGCTCAGTGGCTAAGACACTGAACTTGTTGATCAGAAAGATCGGCAGGTCAGTGGTTCAAATCCCTAGCGCTGCATAACAGAATGAGGTCCCAGCTTCTCCCAACCTAGCAGTTCAAAAGCATGTAAAAAGGCAAGTAGAAAAATAGGGACCACTTTGGTGGGAAGGTAACAGCGTTCCTTGTGCCTTCGGCATTTAGTCATGCCGGTCACATGACCATGGAGACATCTTCAGACAGCGCTGGCTCTTCAGCTTTGTAATGGAGATGAGCTCCACCCCCTAGATCTGGAAATGACTAGCGTGTATGCATGAGGGGAACCTTTACCTTTAGCTTTATACATACATCAGGACCAAATGGTTTTTAAAAATCATTCTGTAGGCAAAACCTACAGTACATCTTGCAATATCATTATCAGCTTTTGTAAAAACAACCAGGTCCATCTTTTACTGCACATATGGGCAACATTTGCAACATTCCACTAAGTTTGCTTGTGAACTGCAAACAAATCTTTCAGCATGTGCCAATTAATGCATGAGTAATAAGGAATCCATTATGAAAGAATGAAGTGACATTGTATTTGCTCCCTGTTTCTACAGAATTTTTTAAAATTCAGATAGTCTCCTTCAAATGAGGTAGTCACAGTTTATGTTCCCTTTTGATCATTTCCACAAACAGTTGAGACTGCAGCCTCATTATCTAATGCGCAAATGCAACTATAAATATTTCACAGGGTGGAAACGCACTGAATCTATTCTCTTTCAATTATTTTTCCTAGAAAATAACCACAGCTGCATGGACACACACAATTTGATTTCCCTTAAACTTAATATTATCCTTATGACCTCTAGATGACCTGCCTAAATGCTTTTCACAACTGCCAAAGCTTTATCCTACAAGTTGATCCATATTTGTGCACGGCATCATGACAATGAAACTCTGTGTGTGTACATAAAATACCAAAAAGATGTAAATAAAATGAAAGATTCATATTAGACTGCAGATCCTTTTGGTAACCATAGTAACCATATCCAAGCTCAAAATAATATTCTTTATTCATAATTCACTCAGCAGTTCACTAAAATAGGGATAGCATCTTCATAATGAGGATTTTTTATTATGCTGATACCAATGTAAAATTCAAAGTTTACAAACCTTTCCTCCCTTCCCCAATATTTTTAATCATAGATGCTACTGAGAGGATTTTTATGCGGCCATATCTTAATTGTATTCATTATTTTTTTTCTGCATGTCCTGTGCAATGCAATGCACAGGAATAGCTAGTAAAAATAATTTTTCATTTGAAATAATTATCCACATACACACACAAACACAAACATAAACACATGCACACATTATCTAAAAACATTTGGAAAAAAAGTTTCTCATAGAATTTTGTGAATAATGCTTCTCAGTACAATAAGTTATATAAATTATGTCAAGAGGATTTTTCCAAATTGCCACCATTCTGAAATAAATGGCCATATAAATCTTTTAACAAAATAAATACATAAACCAAAATCTCTGTGCATGCACCTTTTTAATCAATAGCCTGCAACATTGTCTAAATCCAATGTGTGAATTTTATTTTAAATTTATGGAAGCTAGACTATCTTTAACAGGATAATTAATGGTTAATTAGCAGGTACATTGGATTCAAATAATAAGGTAAGCCCAAGACTTGGATTAGGTAGGTAAATTATAAACTAATCCTATGGTTTAGTATTTCTTGTCAATTTTAGTGAATTAGTTTATTAATATGAATGGTTTACATGTATATGTATTTGTGCATTTGTATGAGTATATGTGTGGATGTGTATACTGAATATATTTGTGTATACAGTACAATGAATTATTTTGGTGTAAACTAGGTTTAGTTATATTTCTTTTTCTCTTACATTTATTATTTCTTTTTCTTTTCACCAACTTGTATTAGAAAAATACTGTATTTCTAATAAATTTCTTCCACTCCTGAAAGTAGTTAAGTTAGAACACTGATATGAAATGGTAAGAATAACAATGGCAGCTATGTTTTATTAAGGAAATATTATCGGACTATATCTTAGATCCCAATGCTGATGTAGCTGTAGCAAATAAGATGCCCTTTTAAAAAAATAGAAGAGCTAACAGGGGAAAAATAGAAGTTTTATACTTTATATGGTGTAAGACTATCATACACAATGTTTTGTCAGGTGAGGTCCTTGCACCATTTCAGCAGGTCTTCATATTTGAAATATTGATAATATATTGTGTATGGTGTGCTTTTGAAGATAGTTGGTGGAGTGAATAGCTATCCTGTTCACAGAATAGTTCCCAGGAGAAACATGGTCATTTAAAAAGCCCAATTTCATCAGAAGTAGCACAATGGGAAGATCCATTCTAACTTCATTTTTTCAGGATACTCTACTACTTGTCATTTTTATGGGCAAGGATGGTCACACTACCAACTAAGCCTTCTACTCCATATACTCATTATTTTTTTTTCTTTTCTAAGATAATTTATGGAGCCTATTTAAACCTGAGAGACGTTCTTGGAAAGAAAGGTAGTCCTGCGGTTGGTGCAGTATTTTATTTAAAAAGCTATAATCCCTTGCTATGTTTCAAGACTTTGCAGTATATTCTTGAACTAATGTATAACCTTCACTGGGGTTTCTTAATCATATGTGGGTGGTTGAAAGATTTCAACCATAACAATACAAGAGCACACAATAGATGCAAACTCATGGTTAACCACACCAAACTTGATTGCAGGAAATACGACTTCAGCAACAGAGTGGTCAATGTCTGGAATACTCTACCTGACTCTGTGGTTTCTTCCCCAAACCCCAAAAACTTTAACCTTAGACTGTCCATTATTGACCTCACCCCTTTCCTACGAGGTCTGTAGGGGGCGTGCATAAGTGCACCAAAGTGCCTACCGTCCCTGTCCTATTGTTTCTTTTATTTTCTTATATGTATCTATATATTTATAACTATGTTTATACTTATACATATTATCTTGTAAGCAATTGACTAATAAAATAAAATAAAATAAATAAATAAATGCTGAGGAAATAATAAAATGCTTGTTTGAAAAGAGGCTGTTTAATGGGTAGGTGGATTGCTAATGGAACCATAAGTGCATAGGACAGGGGTGGGCAAACTTTTGACTTCGAGGCCACAATGGGTTCTTAAACTGGACCGGAGGGCCGGAACAAAAGCATGGATGGAGTGTTTGTGTGAACTAATATAAATTCAAAGTTAGATTACTTCCGTAGCCTTCTGGGAGAAAGAGAACCCTCCGCTCTTTCAGCTCAGGGGCGGATAGAACAGCCGAGCGGGCGGATCCGGCCCCGGGCATAGTCTGCCCACAGCTGGCGTAGGAGCAGAAATGTTACAAGAATTATCAAAAACAATTTAGTAACATCAAGCCTATAGATTATGTAATGCTGCACCAAACCTATGTTCTAGTCAGGAGTTTGAAATCTAGCCAAAGCAAGTTGGACAGTAAAGGATATTTATAGAATAGGATGCAATAGGCACACTTGATTCCAACCTCACCATATTTAAACTAAATTAGTATCATTTTTCAAGATGCTGTTAATAGGATAATTATTTATGCTGCTCATGCAGCAGCCTCACACTTTTCTCTATAGTGTAGATTGAGCCAAATCTACACTGGGTAAAATTTTATAACTGGCAACGGAAGAAAAATGTTTGTTACTTAAACTGTTATTTTTACTTTTAGGGATGAAGGAATGCTCTTTCATCCTTTTTCCCAATATAATCCAGGTAATCTAAGTGTTGTTCTGTTTCCTGAGATGGGTGCTACTTGCTCTCTGTATCAGTCAGAACAATGTTTTGGGTCATCTCCAGAGAACAGGAGGCAATAGAACTTTCTTCTTACAATTTTATTTCAAAAATTAATAAGTGAATGAATGCAAGATTCAACAAGATTAAACCTGGAGCCATTCAGTTGTTCTAGGTTGTCATTCTCTTCTTCTTCAGACTATGCTTTTAAAGCAGTAGGTAAAAAGCATTGTAAAAAGAGTCTACCATGTGGTTTTATTATTATACCAGTAGATTATTTATTTATTTATTTATTTATTTATTAGACTTATATGCCGCCCCATCTCCGAAGACTCGAGGCTCACAATCAAAACATATAGTACAGTAGTTATTTAAAAGAATTAAATAATTTAAGCTCGATAAGACCAAATTAAAGTGAATTAAAATTATCCCATGGCCCAGGTGAGGTAATCACAGCCCGATTTGGTCAAACAACCAGGTCTTTAAGTCAGCGGAAGGTGCGGAGGTCAGGGGCCAGGCGGAGGTCCAGAGGCAGTGCATTCCATAGGTCAGGGACCGCTACAGAATAGGCTCGTCGCCGGGACCGTCAGCCGACATTGACTTGTCGGCGGGACCCGAGGAGTCCTTGCCTATGTGTCCGCACGGGGCGGGTGGCGCTTCGACATCGGCAGGAGCGCTCCCTTAAATATTGTGGACCCATGTTGTGTAGGACTTTGAATGTTAAAGTCAGAACCTTGAATCTCACCGGCGCAACCGGCAACCAATGTAGGCCGCAGGAGGGGGTAATATGGGAGAATCGGGTAACTCCCATCACCACCCGCGCGCCGCATTCTGCACCAGCTGCAACCTCCGGATGGTATGCAAGGGCAGTCCTAAATAGAGAGCATTGCAGTAGTCGAAGTCGTGAGGTGACAAGGGCATGAGTGACTGTACGCAGGGCATCCCGGTCCAGAACGGGCTAAGCTGGCGAACCAGCGGACCTGGGCAAAGGCCCCTGGCGGCGGCCCCACCTGATCCTCTAGCTGGAGCCGTGTATCCAGGAGGACCCCCAGGTTCGCGCCCTATCCACAGGGGCAACACCACTCCCCTATGGTCAGCGATGGACATTCCTGACTGGTCGAGATGCGGTATGTACAGCCACTCAGTCTTGGCTGGGTTGAGCGAAGCATGTTTCCGTCCATCCAGGTCCGTAGCTTCCAGACAGCGAGTCATCATGGAGAGGGCATCACTGATCTGGCCTGGGGTGGAGATGTATAGCTGAGTATCATCAGCATACTGATGGTATCTTACCCCAAAACCACGGATGATCTCACCCAGCGGTTTCATGTAGATATTGAATAAGAGGGGAGAGGACTGACCCTGAGGACCCCACAGGTGAGTACCCTGGGGACCTCTGCCCCCGTCAACACCGATGCGACCGCCCGTGAGGTAGGAGGAGAACCACCGAGTACAGTGCCCCCACTCCCAAGCCCCGGCGCAAAGGATACCATGGTCGATGGTATCGAAAGCCGCTGAGAGGTCTAATAGGACCAGGACAGAGGAAAATCCCTGTCCCGGGCCCTCCAGAGATCATCCATCAGTGCGACCAATGCCATCTCCGTGCTGAAACCAGGCGGAAGCCCGATTGATGGGATCTAGGTAGTCCACTTCATCCAGGAAAAGTGGGAACTGCTGAGCCACCACACTCTCCACAACCTTCTAAAAAGCGAAGGTTGGAGACTGGACGAAAGTTGTCTAACACGTCGAGTCCAGGGCAGGCTTCTTCAGGAGGGCCTCACCACCGCCTCTTTCAGGGCGGGGAAGGACACCCTCTCTTAATGAAGTTGACCACTGCTCGAACCAACCGAGGTGACCTCCCTGGTGGTATAAGCCAACCAAGAAGGGCACGGGTCCAACAAACATGTGGTGGAACTCAGGCCGCATAATCCTGTCCATTTCATCCTCGGAAACAGGATCGAACTCAGTCCAGATCGTATCAGCCAGACTGTTTGCACCACGATCCTCAGACCACTGCAAGGTGGAGCACAACCGCCCGAATCCGAGAAATTTTATCCAACAGATATTGACCAAATTCCTCAGCTCTTCCCGGAGAGGGTCCACCACCTCCCGGATATAGGAGGGAGCGGGTGGCCCTAAACAGGGCGGCTGGGTGGTTATCTGGGCCTATGAGGGTGGAGAGATAGGACCTTCTGCCTCCCTCATAGCTACCAGGTAAGTCCTAATATGGGCTCTTAACTGGATTCGATCAGATTGGGAGCGGGTGGCCCTCCACTTGCTCTCTAAACCCCTCTGACGGCGCTTCATCTCTCGGAGTTCCTCTGTATACCAGGGAGCCACCCGGGATCCACGGCCTGAGGGGCATGGGGACAACTCTGTCAAGGGCAGCCCCAGCAGCCTGTTGCCAGCGGCCGCTAGGTCCTCAGCAGAGTTGTGGGCAAGGGAAGTGGGAAAAGACCCCAGTTCCGCCTGGAACCTCTCAGGGTCCATCAGGCGTCTGGGGCGGAACCATCTCAGTGGTTCCTCATCCCAGCGTGGGGAGCGGCCTGTTGGAAGACCAGCCGAAGGAGATAGTGATCAGACCATGGGGCGGGCAGGGTGCAGTTAGCCTGCCCTATATCACTCCGCCACCGTTCGAGACAAAAACTAGGTCAGGGTGTTTCCCCCTCATGAGTTGGGCCCTGAACCAACTGGGTCAGGCCCATGGCCCCATGGAGGCCATGAACTCCTGGACCACACCAGGCGCCCCCAGGGAAGGCAGGTTAAAATCCCCAGGACCATAAGCCCTGGGAGATCCACCGCCACCCCGAGAGGACGCGAGAAGCCCAGGCAGGGCTGCTGCTACACAGCTGGGGAAAGGTATGTCAGCAGCAAGCCCACCCGACCATTAGGCCCCACCTCAAGAGGAGAGTCTCACCACCGCCTATCTCAGGAGCGACCTCCCTTGGAATCAAGGTCTCCCGAATAACTACGGCCACTCCACCACCCCTCCTGGGCTCGAGAGCGGTGCAAAATCCGAAAACCTGGGGGCATAAGTCAACAAGAGGGACCCCTCCTCTGGCCCCAACCAGGTCTCGGTGATACAGGCCAGGTCCGCAGCCTCCTCCTCGATCAGCTCACGGAGGAGGGAGGATTTATTAGCCACGGACCTGGCATTAAAATACACCAGTCTGAGCCCAGGAGGCCCAGTTCCCGCCCCCAAGGGAGGAGGTCATAGGGTGGGGCCAGCACCCTTCGAAGATAGCGCCGTGTCCCAAAACATAATTTGGCCCCATGCCTCCTCGTCTCCTGCCAATCCCAGCCACCCTAGGGATTGCGGTCCCCACCTGCACCCCCGGTCCCCATCAGCCCCAGCCCCGCCCCTCCCACCCCGGACGGGCGTATCCCACCCCCAGCCATTTCCCACCCTCCTCCCTAGCCTTCTTAGAAAATTGGTTAAAATTTAAGTAAAGGGGCCCTAGTGACCCTCTTTTGCATTTTATTAGAGCCCGCCCCACCCTATCCCTCTGCCATGCCATCTCTCTGGGTTCCATAACCCATCCTCGAGGTAGGCCGGAGATAGTACAATAGGGCAAACCGAGAGAGAGGGAGTTCTCTCAGGGCCTGCAATTCTGCTACCGTGTAAGATTGTATGGTAAAAGCATATTTAAAAGCGGACATGAGGGTTAAAGAGATGACAACTACAATAGCGGCAACAAAGTCTGGTATATAACTTGGTCTAGTCCGAGATATTATATTGTCCATTAGAGAGTCCAGATTCGAAGACCAGGCTGCCCTCTCACGGCAGACCAGTGGGAGATGTCCAAACCTCGATCTGGAATAGGCCACGCTCTCTCACCTGGGCATCTCCAATGTAAACCGTAGACAAAAGGTCTTAAATGGCTGCATAGGGAGGGAGTGTGTCCTTCTTGCTGGTCTCTCACTCCAGCAAGGGCACAACCAGACCCCGCAGCCAAGAACCAAGATAAAGGGTATGGAGCCAGCTGGGATTTTACTCCCAGCAGGAAGAGTGCTTTGGCGTTCCAGATAGATGACAAAGGATGGCAAAAGGACAGGCAACACGAAATAAGATGGAGAGAATAGCGGCTGAGACCAGTAAGGGAGGCGGAAGTCCGGCACATGATAGTCCCAGAGGAAGGCGGTTAGACCCATGGCGGATAGGGCTCCAGCAGAGAAACCATCCCAAAAAAGGTTGGGCTGACGATGGACTTCAGGTTCACCACCACTAGTTCTTCCCGAGTCCATAGAGTCACCTGCCAGTTCGTTAGCCATAGTCCTATGGGGAGGCAGAACTGCTGGTGTCTCCATTGCCTTCATGGCCAACCTGATCACACCTGGCAGGAATCCCCTTCGACCTAAGGGCAGGGGCAATGCCACCTACCAAGACAGCCAGATGGGGATCAGCTATAATGCCCTCCGCTCTCCATTCTGGTGACTCCTGAGGCTGCTTTTGGCTGCTCCTGGAGAAAACTGCCTCTTTTGGGGCAGTCATCCCACTGTGGTAGCAACCCCTCAGCTGTTGTAGAATTCGGGGCCTGCAACAGCTGTAACTGTCATAACTGCCATTTCCATCATCTTCGCCGCTTGGTGCTGGGAGATCTAATACAAGGAGCCCAGTACCCTCGGCGCTTCCACTTTCCGGTGCGGCTATCATCGTGGTCCCCCCAGACTCGGGGATCGTAAGCTCCCTCCAAAACCCTCTCAGACAGCCGACAAACCCTCTTGCCGTTTGGAGCTTAGCAGAGAGCGACCATCACGGTAGGCATGCGCACGAGAATGGAGTCTGATTAACAAAAGGAGTCTGATTAACATCAGACCCTCCATTGCGATAGCTAGATTAATATATGAAAACTCAGGAGTCAGGCTGGAGAATGAAATAAGACAGATATAATTTCTGGTGAGCATTCTAGCTTTGTACAATCTACACTCCATTAAACCAATCTATTAGTTTTCTTAAAGCTTTTTTAACATCAGTGGATTATACAGAAAATGAAAGAAAGTTATTAATGTTGCATAGCAAAAAAAAAGTCCTTGAAAAGGAATAATGGGGAAAGAGAAAGGAAGGAAGGAAGGAAGGAAGGAAGGAAGGAAGGAAGGAAGGAAGGAAGGAAGGAAGGAAGGAAGGAAGAAAGAATCTGATGTAAGAAATGAGTAAAATGTGCTGTGTATCTCAGTGCTGAAGCCATTCAGGTCATCACATCATTAAAGTGAAACCCCATGGAGTTGAAAGAACAGAGAACAGCCATTAAAGATTATCTAACTTTCTCACATGAATAGAAATCTATGAAATTTGAAAAACTGTTTTCTTGCTCGCTTCTTATTAGCTGTTTTTTTTACAGGGAAAACACTTGGATCTCCACATACCATCTTTTTGAAAGTAGGATGTTGATCCATTTGGGCTTACTCTTCAGATGCTTTTCCTTCCTTCCTTCCTTCCTTCCTTCCTTCCTTCCTTCCTTCCTTCCTCCCTCCCTCCCTCCCTCTCCCTCCCCCCCTCCCTCCTTCCCCTTTCTCTCTGTTCTTTTAATTAAGAGTTTGCCTGTCTGCACAAAGACTCTGGGGAGAGTATGGGACCTATGGGATCAATGATAACTGGACTGTCTTTGAAAAGCTATTGTTTATTAATGGAAAGTTATTATGTAGTAATCATTTGCCCATGAAAATATCAAAATATAGTAGCATCATTTAGAACAATTCAGAAAGAGTTCAGGACTTCTGAATATAATCCCGAATCTTTCAAATTTATCCACTCTTTGATTTATCCAACTCTGATACAAATATTTATTCTCTATATATTCCAATATACTTCTGTGAAACTCTTTGACTGAAATTGATTGTGTTCCTTCTAAACTATTTTAAACTGAGCAATCCCTGTTGAATGTTGTTATGTATATGTACATAACGTAGTTGGGTTGACATTGTATAAACCACAAATATATATGTCTGTAGCTTTAAGGAAAAATACTGTAATGTATTATACTATGTTCTGGTTGGTTGGTTATGCTGAAAGTTGCCATAAGAGGGAGCTATAGATCATGGTTTAATTCTCCTTCTCACTGATGATCTCTCTTGATACTGATACTGACTGACTACGGACCGATACTGACTAACCCTGTTTACTTTGATATTCTGTTGATATCAAAGGTTAGCTGTTGTATTATGGTTTGATATTTGTCTGCTGTAAAAGATGTGAAACCGGTAAGAAGACTTTATAACTGGATATTTCTGGACTGTTAAAAATGTGTATGACATGGACTGTTTATTGGACTGTGCTATTTCTTCAAGTAAACATTAACACAACTTGATTTAACTTTGTGTGGCTGTATATTTATTCATCACTGTTCTCATAAACATTTCTATATTCTATATCGAGTGCCACCTGCCCTGTGTGGGCACATAGGCAAGGACTCCTTGGGGTCCCGTCAGCAAGTCAGTGTCAGCTGGCGGTCCCCCGGCGACGAGCCTATTCTGTAGCGGTCCCCGACTTATGGAACAAACTGCCTCTGGACCTCCGTCTAGCCCCTGACCTCCACACCTTCCACCGCGATTTAAAGACCTGGTTGTTTGACCAAATCGGGCTGTGACTACCTCACCAGGGGTATGGGATAATTTTAAGTATTTTAATTTGGTTTTATTGGGCTTTATAATTGTTTAATCCCTTTTTAAATATTTATTGTATTGTACGTTTTAATTGTGAGCAGCTTGAGTCTTCGGAGATGGGGCATATAAATCCAATAAAATAAATAAATAAATAAATATGCATATCCTTGTTATACAAGGGTTACTCTGAACATATCCTAACAAATGTAGAGAATTACACAGGAGAGTCCTATATGCTATGCCCAGGCTGCCTGTTCCCATTGCTCTTTGAATGCAAGATTCAAGAAGGAGGCATCGACGCAAGCATAGCTGGAAAAAGCCTGTGTACCACCATTAAACCCCCCCACTCTTTTCATATATGAGAGTAACATAGACAAGAAGTCCTCAACTTCCATTCATTCATTTAGTGACCAATTGAAGTTACAGCAGCACTGAAAAAAGTGACTGATGGTTGGTCCTTATACTTACAACCCAGAGGTGGCATTCAGCAGGTTCTGACCAGTTCTGGAGAACTGGTGGTGGAAATTTTGAGTAGTTAGGAGAACCGGCAAATGCCATCTCTGACTGGAGATTTTATTTTATTTATTTATTTATTTATTTATTTATTTATTTATTTATTTATTTATTCAACTTGTATGCTGCCCTTCTCCAAAAGGACTGGGGCTCACAGATAAAAGACAATACAATAAGTTAAGTTAACTAAAATGGAATTAAATTGCAGCAAGCAATTAAACTAAAAATCCCATAGTAAATAAAAACCCTTCCCCCGAGGAGTCAGCACAACACAGCCTGTTCAAACAGCCAAGATTTTAGGTCGTGACAGAAGGTGCGGAGATCAGGGGCCAGGCGGAGCCCCAGAGGCAGTTGGTTCCAGAGAGCGGGAGCTGCTACAGAGTAGGCCCTTCCCCAGGATACTGCCAGCCGACACTGAGTCGCAGACAGCACCCAAGTAGTCCCTGCCTGTGCATTCGTACAGGGCGGTTGGTATTCGATGCTGGCAGTAGACGCTCCCGTAAATAAAATTTTACAGTATCCTTCCCCTGCCATGCTCACCAAGCTACGCCCACAGAACCAGTAGTAAAAAAAATTGAAACCCACCATTGTTACAACCATTGCAGCATCCCCATAGTCAGATGGTCAAAATTTGGACCAGTGTTAACTTTATGACAGTTGCAGAAACCCAAGTTATGGGATTATTGTTTGCAATCTTTCTAGTCATCATCTGATAAGCACTTTACACTGATATCTGTGTAAAATTTTTAGCATATTTTGAAGGAAAATGTTCACTCCCTACTTTTACCAATTTCATAAATATCTGTCATTGCAAAGCTTTAGTAGCATTCCTATTGCATATTGAACATTTTAAAGGTTATACAAATATTCTCACAAATGTCATGCTTCTCTTTTTTACCTCATATAAGTCTTGATCAAATTACAGAAGTGAAACTTGCATATTAAATAAATGTAGAAGAAATTAGCATTCTGAATATTGTATATGAAACCCTGAATTTACATTCTAAATTGATTCCTCTGAAAAAAAGAAACCTTCCATTTTAAATTGTGACTGTAGTTCTTTTGCTCCTTCTGGGCTTCTAAAAGCTGAATTATATCTTCTGCCCTACAGGTACCATCACATCAGCCCATAGTTCTAGCTCTCCTTAATCATTATACCTATACAAATATGATGTCACATAATGCATAAAATTATACCCTATAGCTTGACCTGCTGCAATGCAAATGATCAATCAGAATAGACATGGAAGGGACCTTGGGGGGTCTTCTAGTCCAACCCCCTGCTGAAGCAGGAAACTCTATACCATTTCAGATAGATGGCTGTCCAATCTTTTCCTAAATACCTCCAGTGATGAAGCACCTGCAACTTTTGAAGGCAAGCTCTTCCATTGATTAATTGTCCTCACTGTTAGGATGTTTCTCCTTAATTCCAGGTTGCTTCTCTCCTTGGTTAGTTTCCATCCCTTGTTTCTTGTCCTGCCCTCAGGTGCTTTGGAAAATAAGTTGACTCTCTCTTTTTTCTGGCAGCCTCTCAAATACTGGAATACTGCTATCATGTCCTCCCTAGTCCTTCTTTTCTCTAGACTAGCCACACCCAATTCCTGCAATCATTCTTCATATACTTTTGTCTCCAGGTCCTTAATCATCTGAATTGCTCTTCTTTGCACTTTTTCCAAAGTCTCAACATCTTTTTGTAATGTGGTGACCAAAACTAATGTAGTGACTACCACATTAGAAGTATTCCAGGTATGGTCTTACTAAGGTTTTATAAAGCAGTACTAATACTTCATGTGATTTTGATTCTATGCCTCTATTTATGCAACCAAGGATTGTATTAGCTTTTTTGGTGATGGCTGCACACTGCTTTAGGACTCCAAGGTCCCTTTCACCCTTACTGTTTTTCAGCCAGGTTTCGCCTAATCTGTACTTGTACAGAAAATAATTAAAAGCCACTATTTGTTCTCAGAAGAGAGAGGTTTATTGTCCCTTTAAATCCATTTATATATTTTGGGAAGAGATAATCAACATAATCTTGCACTAGCCCTAAAATATTTCAGTAAAGTCAACAAATTAAGGGTTGACAACCTGAAATCACACTGTGTAGCTTTTCCCTTGAATTCTATGAAAGGTCAGTGTAAAAGAAGATAATACATACATTTCCATAAACTTGACATTTGATATGTAAGTTGCACACAACGCATATCAATATTTTCTGCAACATTCCAGGTACCCTAGATCCAACATTCTTCATCAATATAATTCCAAAGTTTTGAAATATAATGTAATCATATATTAATGTTTTTAAAACTTAATTCTGCAGAACCCAAGTAGTTATAAAAAACAATAGTAACTATCCTTGAGTTGTTCCATAATGCATTTGGGTTGCAAGGAAGGAATAATGTCATTTGTAAAACTCAAACTAAAGGAATAGAATAATAATTTTTAGTGCTAGGATTGAAAATGGTGGGAAACCTGATTTGTGCATCACATGTTACAAAAACTGAGTCTGTACTTTAACAATGTTTTCAGAATTCTCAGATGAAATTGTTAGATCATCCACCAATAATCTAATATTATCAGAAATTTGGTGTCCTTCCATAAAACCAGATTTTGCAATCTATGTGCCATAGTCAGAATTTTTGTGTTTATATTTAATAATAATAATACTCCTTCTCTCTCTCTCTCTCTCTCTCTCTCTCTCTCTCTCTCACACACACACACACACACACACACACACACACACACACAGTGACATAGCTTTTCCCCAAGCAGAGCAAAAACTGGATCATCAACAGTTAAATGTGAGGAATTATAAAATAATTTTTTTCTTTATCTGCTGATTAGCAATTTGGGTTAGAAGAAATTCCAGTAGTTGATAGGAAAATTAAACACTGCAATTGTGTGTACATACAGGTATTTAGAGTGGTGAAGGACAGAGGGAAGAAAGAATTCAAACTGAGACATTCCAGCAAGTTTTTGGGTTACAAATGCTATTTCTAGTTCTAGAAAGTTTACTTCTCTTATAATTCGAGTTATTTAACAGCAGAAGTTTTTTCAATTTTTTTAAAGATGGGGAGGAAGGAGTGATATTCTTCTAAAAAGAAATGCATTCCAGCATGATAACATAAAATGATTAAATAGTTCAGTGTTTTTCAACTTTGGTAATTATAAGATGGGTGAACTTCAACTGCCAGAATGCCCCAGCCAGGTAGAATAAGCAGAGTAAGGTTTCAACATTTGACTAAAAGCCCAGTCAGTACAAAGTGCATTTAAGACATTTTCAGATATTATATTTGAAAAGCTATTTGCTTTCCCTGTAAAGAATGGCTCTATAACTATCAAGCTTATTGTATAATCATATATTTGCTTAGAAGACCGCTGAAAAACAATTTATCTTCTGAAAATGTGGATGTTTGTCACATAATTCATACAGGGAGGCAAAATAGCTGTTGATGTTACTATAAAAACATGTAGAGTATTCCCCCTCCCTCCAGCTTTTTGGAGAATGTCAAATTAATGATTATGAGAGAAATTGTGAAGCAGATGCATATTTTGAAAGCTTTTTTGTCCTGTGAGGACCTGGTTGGAGGGAAAAGGCCTGCTGGGACCTAAGGGGCAAGAAGTGGGGCATGGGGTTTCTCAAATAGTAGAAGAAGCCTTGGCAGGCCTGGGGTAGGTGAGGCTGGACCTTCCGTGCTCTGCTTAGCAACTCATGCATTCATTTAACGGCCACATCAGGGAGAGCAGGGGGTAGGGCTGCTAAGTGTGCTCATTTTGTATAGTGACTGTCATGACATTCGACCATAATAGATAGGCTCTGTTTGGGTCATGTCAAGAACTACTTGTATTTTGTTTCTATGAAGCTGAACAACCAGTTGCTTCTTCTGCTTTCCATGGACCTACAGACAAGTAGAAACAAAAGATTAACCTCCTCCCTTTTGTGTTTACTGCTGCATCAGAAAATAGAAAGGATCTGTGTTAATGTTAAAGGAAATAATGTGGGAAGGGTATGTATGCAATGTTCTGGAGAAGGGTAGTAAAGATCATATGCCATTTCACTTAGTTCTGTTTCTGAGATTGACATTTTAGAGAGCATATCTAGGGACTGGTGGAGAAAAGCAGAAGATGGGGAAACCAGAGCTCTCACTTCCTATCAGCAATTTCTGACCAGGGAGATGGCCTGGCATATAAATTTAATAAATAAATAAATTATTGGTAAGAAATTTAGGATCCTAGTCTGCTGCTCAGTCCTTTAATACTCATAACCCCACTATGGGACTGTTCAGAATATGTTATGCAACAGAATATCTTATATTCTTTTACCAGCTTGATTGCTTTACCAATAACTTATGGATTGATTCTGTCAGATATCGGGCTTGCAATACACTTGGCAAAAAAACCTCCTTTTGAGGAAGATGGCCCTAGTTCCTATTCCTAGCATTTTTGGTTAAAAAGAATATTACACCTTACTGATCCAGTGGAAATCTGGATCACATCAATGGATTTGTAATCC
>SOZL01000969.1:0-15341 GCA_009733165.1 Naja naja
ATTATCTTTATGATACCACTTCTTTATTTTCAATTTTTCTAAAATATTTCCTGACACATGCAGATACTTAAAAAAAAGACAGTTACGCTTGAAAATGTACAAATCAGATCCAGTTTGATTAAAAGAGAACAAATCAATTTGGTTACCTGTTTGAATTTTTAAAATGTGCAGAAGAAGCACTTCCAAAGATGACCCAGTTTTAAGAGACTCACACTTTACAATATTGCAATGCATAAAACGAAGGCACAACTTTTGCTTAACTAATCTATGAAGCCCAACTGAATAGCCCCATGCTTCATGATAATTAAAGAGGTATAACTGCCTCATTTTTATTAAACAGATTAGTAGTCTTCCCTACTGATGCTTACACAAGATTATTCATGCAGTAGAGGTATTTTTCAGAATATGGTGGGTTTATCAGAAGCCAGAGTTCTGGCAGTGCACCTGCAGCCTCAGAAGTTTCTCTTGTGTTAAATATATTACATTTAAATCTCTTGGGACTTATCCAGCTGCTCTTATATAATAAGTCCTTTGTCACTTTCAGGAAATTCTTTAGCATACAAAGACAGAGCCATTTTTCTAGATATCTCAATGTTTCTATTATGTCTTTCTTGGCAGCCTTGCCATCAGTTCTGCTTTATTGCATTCCAGTTAAAGCCTTTCCCAATATTTCCTTTGATTGCAACTTTATAACTTCTCACTTTTGCCCATTTTCTGACTCATCCTCCAGTCATACCCTAAAATATGCAGCTTGCATTTAGTTATATTAGAAATCAATGAGCGTCTAATAAATGAATACAGATGCAGTAATAACAAAGATAGATGAATAGCCGCGATTGCAAAAATTCATCAAGGAAAGAGAAAGAAGTTTGATACACAGTGATTCACAATAATGTGAAAGAATATCTCGACAGTGTGGAATTTACAGTACTCTCCGAAATGAACGTGGATGCCATTCTCTCTCTATATATAAGATCTTCTGAGAATTACCATTTTAGCCATGCTGCAATTTTAACTAGTTTATATAGTTTGTTTCTACTTTTTTGTAATATTATTATTTTTCTTCATTTAATGCTCAACTAAAAAATATAGTTATGCACAGAAGGGATTAAGGTGGGGACTTTCACATATCTATATCTATTATTTCAAAAATGAAGAAGATAAGAAGAGAAGATTAAGAATGTTAAGTACTATCTTCCAACTATTAAATTTAAATGAAGATTGTTGCTGCTGCTGTTGTGGTGGTTGTGGTTTAACCAGAAACTAGTTTTGGTCATCAGCCAATAAAGTTCATTGATTTTGAAATCCTAGAAATATATTCTTTGAATCACAGTGAAAGTGAACATTTCGGCCACTGACTCTTATCTGCCCAGAGCAAATAATCATCTTAACACCATTTTGGTAGCTCTGTTTAAAGATATTGAATGGAATGAAACTCATCTTTTGCCTTGTTAATTATTTACATTGACAAAATCTCTTACCATTAGAATATGTTTTCCCATGATTCAATTAAAGTCTGCTTCACTGTAACTTAAATCCATTATTCTTCTATCAATTGAAATGATAGGAAATCATACCTGTTTGTTGTATTTTATAACATTCTTTCAGATACTTAAACAGCGTTATCATAAGCTCTTCTTTGGGGTTTTTTTTTTCAAAATCTCAAAATCAATCTTCACAAGTCACTTAGTTTCTAATTCCTTCATTTTCTGTGAACTTGTCTTTTATGAATATGTCATTGGCGTTCTATGAACTTGTCCAAATTTGTCTGACCCTTTAAAGCATAGAATACTAAAAATAATAGTACAGATGGGATATGATCCATATCTAAAGTAGTGGCTAGTTACTAAACAAGTAACTTCCTGTCATGCTACTGTTTATGACAGGTTAAATTTGTACTTGCTTGTTTTGCAGCCAATTCAGAATTGTTACTTGGGGTTACCAAAAATAATGATGACTTTTTAGTACAGATTTTTAAAATAGAGATCCTTACTATTTTAGACTCTAATGTGACATAATTTAATATGCACATGATAACCTATGAAATGGAAGACAGATTATAATTAAGATTGGAGTCTGCATAAGGAACATTTAATTATATCTTTCCTTGACAAGAATTCCACCTTTGAAGTTTACACTGAAACTTTTATCCAGCAGGGAAAGTTTCCCCCTGTTTTTTCAGGACTATAGCAAGCAATTTTTTCAGGACTATAGCAAGGAGTGAAAAATTTAACAGTCCCGTTTACTTAGTGAGATCTCAGTGAACAATAATTTTTGTTTTCTCAAAACAATTATTTTTATTTTAAACTGTTTCATAAGCACAGCTGCATGTTTAAAATTATAGCTACTTTGGTCTTGATATGCATGCTCCAGGTGGGGATTAGATTAGATTGGTGGCACAATGGTTATAATGCAGTATTGCAGGCTAACTATGCCCACTGCCAGAAATTCAATCTTGACTGGTTCAAAGTTGACTCAGCCTTCCATCCTTCTGAGGTTGGTAAAATGAGGAACCAGATTGTTGGGGCAATATGCTGACTTACTACTTACAATAAACTTCTTACAGAAAACTGGTAGTGGAAATTTTGAGAGGTTCAGAGAATTGGCAAATACCACCTCTGACTGGCCCCACCTCCATCTATTCTCTGCCTCGTGAGTCCCAGCTGATCAGTTGGGTCTTTTGTTGCCCTGCACAGGAGAATGGAGCTGGAAAGCAGGGTAGTGGGGTGGGGAGGGAATGGGATTTTGCAATAACCTTTCCCTGGAATTAGAGAAAGACCACACCCAATGTTCAAGTCTGTCAAGATCCTTCTGTATCTTAAGTCTATCTTCCAGAGTGTTGGCTATTTCTACTAGCTTGGTGTCATCTGCAAATTTGATGAGTTCCCCATCAAATCCAAATCATTGTTGAAGATGATGAAGAGTACTAGGCCTAAAACAGAGCCTTGGGGTACCCCACTGCATACCTCCCTCCATGCAGATGCAGTTCCATTGGGTACTACATATTGAGTGCAGTTGAATCGATCTGGTGGTGATGCTGTCTAACCCACATTTTATCATATTTCCATATGCATCTAATAACCCTCCTGCTGAGGAGTAGGATGTAACTTGGATGGGAATTGACCAGGATGTTAGAGGCTTCTGGTAAATCTAGAGGTCTGACTCCTAATGATGATTCCTAAATTTTCCATAATGGTAACCATGTCTCTCTTCCAAGGAAAGGCAAAAGATGGGCCCGGAGTAACCTGATGCAGCTAATCCATTTCTCTCTCCTCCCTTTTGAGCCAAACTTCAATTCTGTTGATTCTTATCTGCCAGCAATTTACTTTGACCATCAGTCAAGTTCACAGTAGTGGGAGTTCACAGTGGTGGGATTTTACCAACAGTTTGGTGGGCGTGGCTTGGTGGGCATGCTTTGCATAATGCTGGCATGCAGCTTTCCCCACACCAGCTGAGACCTGCAATGCCAATCAGATGAGAGGATAAAGAAGAGAAAAGTGCAGGGGCGGATGGGAGGGCTGATCCTGTGCTTTTCTCTTCGTTTTCCTCTCAGCTGATTGTCCGAGGATTTGTTTCCTCCTCTCAGCTGATCGTTGGCTTTTTTACTACCAGTTCGGCTGAACCGGTCTGAACTGGTAGCATACCACCACTGGTAGTCCAGATTCTTGTAGCAAGCATGCAATAAACCTTTATTCATTTGAACCACTCTGGCTCCTGATTTATTTATTTATTTTTTACACTTGACAGATTTTCTTCTTTGATGCAAGTTATGGCAGTGTATTTAGCTTCTTGAGGCAGCCTGTCCCATGCATTTGTCCCAAGTGGGAATGCTTGCAAGCTCTCATTCCATATGCTATAAAGTTGCTAGGACTTGGGAATGGTGTTTAGCAGTGTGGATCCTTACCCTATGAGATAACATCCCAACCCTCAAGTCAGATCAGCTATATTCCTGGCTTATTTCTAGAAGCCAGTCAAGGCAGAACTTTCCTAAAGTGTTTTATTTATTTTATTATTTTGACTTGTATGCCGCCACTCTCCAAAAACTCAAGGCTCACAGATAAAAACACAGAACAATGAATTATTTAAAAAAATTAAACTAAACAAGCCAAAATACAACTATAAAACCAAATTAAAATCGAATTTAAAACCCACCCTCTCCCCAGGAGATCAGTCCAGCCAGCCTGTAAAAACAACCATCTTTTGGAAGATGACAATGGTTGTCTGAGCTGGTGCTATATTACATTAAAGTAATTAAATTTTAAATAATATTATATAACAGTTTATATTTTTTAAATCATTTTGTACGTATGTTTTTATTGTTTTAAACTGACAAACATTTTTTGGTTCTGGAGATAAGGAAATTTCAATAAATCAATAAATGCCTGTCCAGGTAGCATTTTTTTCATCTAGGAAAACCCAGAATTCAGTTAGAGAAAGTGTGAAGATAGCCATCTTAGACAGGGATGTGGCATGTTGGTGTTTGTGGCAGACAACTTTTTTTTTTAATTACATTTATATGCCGCCCTTTTCTGAAGACTCAGGGCGGCTTACAATTTTTGGGATACAACCCAGTGTGCTCAGCAATAGCCTTCATTCCATTGTATATGCCTGCTTATTACTAAGCGGCATTTTTACAAAGTCAGCTAATTGCCCCCAACAATCTTGGGTCCTCAATTTACCTACCCCGAAAGGATGGAAGGCTGAGTCAACCTTGAGCCTGGTGGGATTCGAGCCTACAACAGTTGTAGGCAGCTGGAACTTAAGTGCAGGCAATTAATAGCCTGAGCCACCAAGGCTCTTTATTTCTCTGCTACAAGGCTTGGTTGGAAAATCCAAGACATGTCCTAGAAGACAATGATTTGCTATTTCCATATTATTGCCAAACAATTCACAACTCCATGTAGTATTTAGAAGTTAAATTCAAATGAGATTTAACTTTCCATATACACA
Source organism: Naja naja (assembly GCA_009733165.1). Lineage (NCBI taxonomy): Eukaryota > Metazoa > Chordata > Lepidosauria > Squamata > Elapidae > Naja > Naja naja. The sequence continues at coordinate 4,951 of SOZL01000969.1, forward strand.
GCCCACTCTTTCTATCCACAAATATAGCTGTGTGGATAGCTGTGCATTTCAGGAGATATACTTAACCTTCAAATTGATATTTAATACTCCAATGTAAGCTTTTGGGATAAGGAGCCACAGTGGCTTATGTGGTTAGGTCACTGAGTCAGAAAACCATTGAGAGCTCATCAGCTTAGCAGTTCTAAAACTATGAGTGCGAGCTGCATGATGGAATGAGCTCCTGCCAATTTGTCCCACCTAGCAGTTTGAAAGCATGCAAATGCAAATAGATAAATAGAAACCACTTTGGTGAGAAAATACTGATGAAATGAAAGGAGCCACCTCAGATGTCTCCTGGGCAACAGTAATATCACTGGTTAATCCTTTCAACCTTAGGATGACACAAACATAGTAGCTTTTGGTGTTAGCAATGGTTTGCTTTGACAAACTTATTCATGCTGCTGAAGTGATGCTACGTCTTCATTATGATACTATGCATCACTTCATGAGCTTCACTTCCAATAGCCAGAAAGCACATTCTTCAGGTTACTGAAAGTACCAAAAGAAACCCAAATCAATGCAAAGCAAAGTAAGGCAGGAAGTTGGCTTCATTCATCAGAGGTGGGCATTTTATGATTTAGGTTTAAAGGACGCTTTGTTAAAAGCTTTGTTTATAGCTTGGGAGAGCTTTGCTTAAAATCAAGTTTACTTAATTATTATTTCCAGTATGGCTTTGTTTCTTATCAGTAGAAAGGAATGAAAACTAATAATACCAGCTGTCAACTCATTTAAGGTTGATATGTCATTTGCCTTTGCACAAAATGAACATAAAAATAATTGCTGTAATTTACGAATGAACAACCAATATTCTTGGCTTTTTGATGAACTGAAAAAAGGAACATCATTTATAATAGTATCATAAAGTTGAAAAAGGGCTATCTATAGCACTGACTGTTTCATTTCCTATCATTCAAGAATGAAACAATATTTGTTATACAAAATTGTTCCACTAATAAATCAACTAGTTTTTTAAAAAATAAATATATATTTAACCATGATCTAATTAAAAATGATTAATTGGACTTTCGCAGCAAATGACTAGTTGTACCATACTAGCTGACTGCCTGGGTTAATTTGGACAGGGAGAAAACCAAAATGCATCTTATTTCAATACAAATAAGAATTTTTTTAAAGACAAGGGATTTTAAAAAAAAGTGATACCACAGCAAACAATCAAAGGAGAATAAGAGTAGTAGCAAATCTATATTTATTTTAAAGCATATTAGTTTTGTGTCTTCAAGAATAGGGAAAAAACTTCTCAGAAGAGGGTATTCAGGGTTAGTTGAGCTGATGACCATGTCCAAGTATTATGTCAAACTATCCTTTTTTACCTCTTGACCTCTCCTCACTAACTATCTGGGAACGTTCTTCAATACACATGGAAGACAACAGTGGCAAAGCAAATCATCCTTGGGTTTCTCTTCAAGTTTTCTACTGAGCATTGAATATGACCAGAATAGAATAGAATAGAATAGAATAGAATAGAATAGAATAGAATAGAATAGTTCATTGACCAAGTGTGATTGAACACACAAGGAATTTGTCTTGGTGCAAATATTCTCAGTATACATAAAAGAAAAGATACATTTATCAAGAGTCAAGAATCATAAGGTACAACAGTTAATGAGAGTCATAGGGTACAATAAGCAATCAAATCATATTAGGAAACAGTCAATATAAATCATAAGGATACAAATGACAATGTTACAGTCATATAGTCACAAGTGGGAGGGGATGTGTGATAAGGTGTGATGAGAAGATTGATAGTAATAGTAGTGCAGACTTTGTAATAGTTGAACAGTGTTGAGGGAATTATTTGTTTAGCAGAGTGATGGCTTTCAGGAAAAAAACTGTTCTTGTGTCTAGTTGTTCTGGTGTGCAGTGCTCTATAGTGTCGTTTTGAGGGAAGGAGTTGAAAAAGTTTATGTCCGGGATTTGGGGGGTCTGTAAATATCTTCAAAGCCCTCTTTTTGACTCGTGCAGTATACAGGTCCTCGATTGAAGGCAGTTTGGTAATAATTGTTTTTTCTGCAGTCCTAATTATCCTCTGAAGTCTTGTCTGTCCTGTTGAGTTGCAGAACCAAACCAGACAGTTATAGTGGTGCACATGATAGACTCAATAATTCCTCTATAGAACTGTATCAGCAGCTCTTTGGGCAGTTTGAGCTTTCTGAGTTGGTGCAGAAAGAACATTGTTTGCTGTGCTTTTTTGATGATGTCTTTGATGTTAGGTGTCCATTTTAGGTCATGCGATATAGTAGAACCTAGAAATTTGAAGGTCTCTACTGTTGATACAGTGTTGTCTAGTATTGTAAGAGGTGGTAGTATGGGAAGGTTTCTTCTAAAGTCTACCACCATTTCTACAGTTTTGAGTGTATTCAGTTCCAGATTGTTCTGGTTACACCACGAGGCAAGTTGTATAACCTCCTGTCTGTATGCGGATTCGTCGTTGTCTCGAATGAGACCAATCACTGTTGTGTCATCAGCAAACTTCAATATTTTAACAGGTGGATCATTTGAGATGCAGTCATTGGTATATAGGGAGAAGAGAAGTAGAGAAAGCACACAGCCTTGGGGGGCCCCTGTGCTAATTGTACAGGTATCAGATGTGATTCTGCCTAGCTTCACCTACTGCTTCCTGGCTGTTAGGAAGCTTATGATCCACTTACAAGTGTGTTCAGGTACCGCTAGTTGGTTTAATTTACTTAGAAGATTGTTTGGAATGATGGTATTGAATGGTGAACTGAAGTCTACAAAGAGGACCCTTGCACAGGTATCTGGAGATTCAAGGTGTTGTAGGATGTAATGCAGAGCCATATTAACAGCATCATATGTTGATCTATTTGCTCTGTATGCAAACTGCATGGGATCTAACAGCAAATCCATAATGGTTTTCAGGTGGGACAGCACAAGTCTTTCAAAGATTTTCATAACTACAGATGTTAGAGCAACTGGTCTGTAGTCATTCAGTTCCTTGATGGAGGGCTTCTTTGGCACTGGATGATAGTAGAGCATTTGAAGCAAGAAGGAACATAGCACATCTCTAATGATCTATTGAAGATTTGGGTGAAGATGGCGGCCAATTGGTCAGCATAGACTTTTAAGCAAGAAGGAGTTATCTTGTCTGTCCCTGGTGCTTTTCCTGGCTTTTGTCTGTGAAATAGATCTTGCACTTCTTTTTCTGTGATCACCAGAAGTTGTGAACCCAATAGGTTGGGGCCAGTTGTAGGAGGCTTGGCTGTTGTTGGTGTGTTTGAGATGGGGGTTGTGGAGATAAGTGGCTGTAGTTTCCTTTCAAACCTGCAGTAAAACACATTCACATCATCTGCTAGTTGTTGATTTCCTTCTGCTTGGAAAGGAGGTTTGCTTTAGCCAGTGATGTTTTTAAGAGATTTCCACATGTTTGCTGGTTCATTTGTTGAGAACTGATTCCTTAACTTTTCAGAGTAGCTTTTTTTGCTGGTCTAATCTCTCTTGTTAATATGTTTCTGGCCTGATTGTGTAGCATTTTGTCACCTTTACTGTAAGCTTCCTCTTTGGAATGACTTAGCTGCTAAAGTTTAGCTGTGAATCAAGTTTTATTATTACTATATATTTGCAGATTCCCTGTTGGTACACATAAGTCTTCGCAGAAGCTGACATATGATGTTACAGTATCTGTGAGCTCATCTAGGTCTGCAGAGATATCTTCAAAAACATTCCAATCAGTGCAATCAAGGCAAGCCTGGAGCTTCAGCTTTGCCTCATCAGACCAAGTCCTCACTGATTTAATTGTTGGTTTCATGGTTTAAGCCTTTGTAGGCAGGTACAAGGTGAATCATACAGTGATCAGAGTGTCCCACAGCTGCTCGTGGTAAAGACCTATAAGCAACTTTTACTGTTGTGTAACAGTGGTCTAAAGTATTTTTGCCTCTGGTGGGACAATTTACATGCTGGAAATATTTTGGGAGCTCTTTCCTTAAAAGTGCTTGATTGAAATCTCCTAAAATGATGGCAAGGGAATCCGGGTGTTTGGCTTCAGCCTCCATAATTTAACCAGCAAGAGTTTGTTATGCCTTGTTTATACAGCTATTAGGAGAAATGAGGAGAACTCACATGGAGAATAAAATGGCTTGCAGTTGATATGTAAAGACTCTACATTTGCATCACAGAATTTATATATTATAGTTATATCCTGAGAACAGCTGTTGTTGATATATAAACATAATCCTCCACCCTTTGTTTTACCTGATGTCTCTTCAATTGTGAACATATTCACAAACAGCGTGGCAGACACTGAACAGGATCCCCAACCTTTATTGCCAGTGAATCCATTCTCCCAATATCAAAGGATCTAGCCACTGGAGGGCCGTTACTCTGGAATAGGGTCATAGAACATAGATTAACAGGGATGGAAGGTATCTTGGAGGTCTTTTAATACAACCCCCTGCTTAATGAGAGCCCATACAATTTCAGATAAATGGTTCTCCAGTCTCTTTTTGGAAGCTTCCAGTGATGGAATACCCACAATTTTTGAAGATAAGCTGTTCCATTGGTTGATTGCTCTCACCATTAGGAAATTTCTCCTTACTTCTAGGTTGTTTCACTCCTTGGCTAGTTTCCTCCATTGTTTCTCATTTTATTTATTTATTTATTTATTTATTTATTTATTTATTTATTTATTTATTTAATTAGACTTGTATGCCGCCCTTCTCCCTCAAGACTCAGGGCGGTGAACATATAAAAAAGAGAATACATTTACAATAAAAAAATATTAAACAACTACAAGTCTATAAATTACTAAAAAATTAAATTAAGACAATTAAAACTACAACAATAAAACAATGCAATTAAAATGACCCACCCCCGGGTCAATCCAGGCCGGCCTGGTGAAACAGCCAAGTCTTCAGGTCTCGACGAAAGGAGCGGAGATCAGGGGCCAAACGAAGATCCGCCGGGAGCTGATTCCATAGGGCGGGCGCTCCCACAGAAAAGGCCCTAGCCCTGTGGACTGCCAGCCGACAATGCCTGACCGACGGTATTCCCAGGAGGCCCCGCCTGTGGGAGCGCATGGGGCGATCGGAATGTGATGCTGGCAGGAGGCGTTCCCGCAAGTACCCTGGACCCAAGCCATTTAGGGCTTTGTAAGTTGTTACTAACACCTTGAAGGAAACCCGGAAGGCAACCGGCAACCAATGCAAGTCACGCAGGAGGGGTGTAACATGGGAGTATCGGGATACCCCCATCACAGCCTGCTGCAGCCTCTGAGTAGTCCGCAAGGGCAGCCCCATGTAGAGAGTAATATTGGAACATTGCTATCATGTCTCTCCTAGTCATTCTTTTCATTAGACCAACAACCCCAATTCCTGTAATTGTTCTTCATAAGTTTTAGCCTCCATCTCCCTAATCATTTTTGTTGTTGTTCTCGGCACCCCTTCATGCTCTTCATGACCACTTTCTGCTGTCCTGGAGGCTAATATAGGAAAATTCCATACCCAGAGAGATAAATGTTCCTTTGATTTTGAACATGCAAAATATGGATTGTTAGAAAATTAGGATCGAAGTGCACAGCACTATAAACTTTTACTAACCTTCTATATATGCTTAAAGTTGTTCTGTGGCTGAAAATTGGAGTTCAGAAATGAAAATGTTTAAAATGACAGGTATAGCAGGATCTTGTCAACAGAATCAAGTGGCTGTAAATTACAAATTAGAGAGATTAAATTAGAAAGTCAGTCTGGTCCAGTGATTAAGGCAACCAGTTCTAGTCTACCCTAGCTGGAAACCCAGACAGAAATACTTTTGTTATCAGAAGCTGCAGTAAAAGAGTGAGGGTGGAAGGTGGAGGACAGCAGTGCTATCTGCCCTATCTCTTTCAGTCAAGGACTTTGAGCCATACATACTCCCATCACAATAATACTATTGTGGATGTTATCATGATTGCATGATGAGGTTTTTAGCTGTATTGACTCAGGGGATTGTGGGGTAGGATAGGAGTCTCCAACCTTGGCAACATTAAGACTTGTGGACTTCAACTCCCAGAAGCAAAACTGGCTGAGGAATTCTGGGAGTTGAAGTCCACAAGTCTTAAAGAAAGTTGGAGACAGGAGATGACAGATTGAGCACAAGGGAGGGGTCAAATGTGCTATCCGTCTCGAGTCCCTTCACAACCACAAGATATCTGAGTTCAGCCCATCTTGAACTCTATTGACTCTACTGCCAATTGATTCCATTGCCAATTTGCTTTGACTGTTAGTAGTTCAGATTCTTGTAGAGAGCTTTAGTGTACAATAAACCTATATAGTCATTTGAACTGTGCCTGGACTCCTGATTTCCTATGTTTGACACATGGATGGTTACCTCCTGCCTGAAGTTCACCCAAAAGTTCTTCCCTCCATCCCAATGACTGTCACTACAGTCATTAAGAGGTTTGTATCTCTTCTTGTCAACTCAGATGTTCAATCTGAATGTTTTGATCAGACCATAGAAATGGAAATTTACTTAGACACTTGCTACAGACAACTCTCTGAGGCTCAGGATTCTGCTGATCTTCCATGATCAGAACACAAAAAAAGATATGTATCTTGGATTAATGAAGGTAATGCCTGGTTTTGAACACCGCTGTCATTTGGGACATGGTGTAAGGAACCCAAGCAACAGTTCAGAGAAAATAGATATGAATTGGAATGTTACTATAAATGATTACCTTTTCTTTCTGAAGTGGAACATACAGCACAAAGCTTACCTTCTTTAGAAATGGATTTTTGTCAATTTGATTGGAAGCCCAACATTATGTTTTGCATGAGATTGCTCACAGTGTGCTTAAAAACAATTATTTAAGTTAAGTAATTTGAAGCGATTATGATGCTGAACTGTGAAAACACTCTGGTAAAGAATTTGTCTCAGAATATTAAGGCATTTGCACATTTATAGTTCATCTGACTAATTTACAGCTCAGCTGCAGCATGAAATCAATGGTTCAGGGGGATTCACATTGCAGCAAAGAGATAGGTGGTTTTGAGATATGGATGAACAGAAACCATAGCTCAATTATTTATTTATTTATTTATTTATTATTGGGACTTGAATGCCGCCCCATCTCTGAAGACTCGGGGCGGCTCACAACTAAGAAACAACAGCAATAAATAATTAAAAAGAGATTAAACCCAGTTACAAGCCCAAACAAATTTAAAATACATTAAAAATATAAACCACCCCCCAGGAAAGAAAAGGTCACAGCCCGGATTGGTCAAACAACCAGGTCTTCAAATCATGGTGGAAGGTGCGGAGGTCAGGGGCCAGAGCGGAGCCAGGGGAGCTGGTTCCAGAGGTCAGGGGCCGCGACAGAGTAGGCTAGTCGTCGGGGGACCACCAGCTGGCATTGGCCCGCTGATGGGACCCCAAGGAGTCCTTACCTGTGTGCTTGCACAGGGCGGTTGGGATTCAATGTCGGCAGGAGTCGCTCCCTTAAATATTGAGGACCCATGTCATGAAGGACTTTGTATGTTAAAACTAAAACCCTGAATCTCACCTGGAGCGCAACCGGCAACCAATGCAGGCAGCGCAGGAGGGGGGTAACATGAGAGAATCAGGAAACTCCCATCACCACCCGCGCCGCCGCATTCTGCACCAGCTGCAGTCTCCGGATGGTATGCAAGGGCAGTCCTAAATAGAGAGCGTTGCAGTAGTCGAGTCTAGAGGTCGAGAGTGATGTGTGCAGGTAACAAGGGCATGAGTGACTGTGTGCGGGCATCTCGCTCGCTCAGGAATGGGCGTAGTTGGTGAACAAGACGAGTTGGGCAAAGCCCCCTGGCCCACCTGCTCCTCAACCGGCGAACATCCAGGAGGACCCCAAATTCCGCACCCCTATCCACAGGGGCAGCACCCTCCCCTGGCCAAAGATGGATATTCCTGACTGGGCCAAGATGCCGTATGCACAGCCACTCAGTCTTGGCGGGTTGAGTCGAAGCATGTTCCTGCTCATCCAGATCCATACCGCATCCAAGCACTGGGTCATCAGGAGAGGGCATCACTGATTTGGTTTGGGGTGGAGATGTACAGCTGGGTGTCATCTCATGCGGTGGTAACTCACCGAAACCACGGATGATCTCTCACCAGCGGCTTCATATAGATGTTAAATAGCAGGGGGGAGAACGACCCCTGAGGACCCCACGAGCACCCTCGGGGTTGACCTTTGCCCCCCAACACTGATGCGATGCATGCCCGAGGTAGGAGGTGAACCACCGGAACATGGTGCCCCACCCCAGCCCCTCGAGGCGTGCAAAAGGATACCATGGTCGATGATATCAAAAGCCACTGAGAGGTCTAATAGGACCAAGACAGAGGAAAAACCTCTGTCGGGCCCTCCAGAGATCATCCATCAGCGTGACCAGTGCCATCTCTGTGCTGAAACCAGGTGGAAGCCCGATTGATATGGATCTAGGTAGTCTGCTTCATCCAGGAAAAGTGGAAACTGCTGAGCCACCACCTCAACAACCTTTGCCAAAAGCGAAGGTTGGAGACTGGCGAAATTATCTAACGGTGGGTCCAGGGCAGGCTTCTTCAGGAGGGTCTCACCACCGCCTCCTTCAAGGTGGTGGGAAAACACCACCTCCTTAATGAAGCACTGACGACTGCCGGAGCCAACAGGTGGCCTCCCTGGCAGCATAGGCCAGCCAGGAAGGACACAGGTCCAACAAACATGTGGTGGAACTCAGCCGCCACATAATCCTGTCCACTTCATCCTCGGAAACAGGATCAAACTCATCCCAGATCACATTGGCCAGACTACCTGTATCTCGCTTCCTCAGACCACTGCAAATCAGAGGACAACGGCTCCGAATCAGGCATCTTATCCGACAGATATTGACCAAACTCCTCAGCCCTTCCCATAATGGGTCTGCCCCTCCCTGTATGAAGGAGAGAGCAGGTAACCCAGAACAGGGCGGCTGAGCGGTTATCTGCAGACTCTATGAGGGCGGAGAGATAAGACCTTCTGCTGCTCTCATAGCTACCAGGTAAGTTCTAATATGGGCTCTTAGCTGGGCTCGATCGTTGGGAGCGGTGGACTTCCACCTGCTCTCTAAACCCCCTCCGACGACAGCTTCATCTCCGGAGCTCCTCAGTATACCAAGGAGCCATCCGGGATCCACGGCAGTGAGAGGGGACGCATGGGGACAACCCTGTCGAGGGCATCCGGCGCAGCCTGCTGCCAAGCGCCACCAGATCCTCAACAGCTGTGGGCAAGGGAAGAGGGAAAGAACCCCAGTTCCGTCTGGAACCTCTCAGGGTCCATCAGGTCTGGGGCGAACCATCTAGGTGGCTCCTCATCCCAGCAGTGGGGGTGGCCTGTTGGAAGACCAGCCATAGGAGATAGTGATCAGACCATGGAACGGGCAGTGTCATTAAAGTGGCTTGCCCTCTGTCACTACACCACTGTTCAGAGACAAAAACTAGGTCGAGTGTTTCCCCTCATGAGTCAGGCCTTGAATCAATTGGGTCAGGCCCATGGCTTCCATGGAAGCCATGAATTCCTGGGCCAAACCCGATGCTCCCCCAGGGAGGGCAAATGAGTCCCCAGGACTATAAGGCCCGGGAACTCCAACGCCACTCGAGAGGAGATCGAGAAGCGCAGGGGGCCGCTGTCACACAGCTGGGGAAAGGTATGTGAGCAGCAGCCCACCGACCATTAGGCCCCCCCCTCAGGAGGAGGGTCTCACTCCCGCCTATCTCTGGAACAGTGACCTCCCTTGGAAACAAGGTCTCCCACATAACCACAGCCACCCTCCACCCCTTCCCTGGGCGTGGCGTGTAAAAACAGAAACCGGTGGGCACAGATCAGCCAGAGGCACCTCCCTCTGGGCCCAACCAGGTCTCCGATCATCGGGAAGAGGGTTAGATTTTTTTTCTGGAAAGAATAAGATGGTAAATCCAAAACAGTTTTGAGCCCTTCTGTTGCATTTTGTTTTATTGAAGTGTCTTTAGAGCTATAGATTTCCATGTCATGTAATGTATGGCAATGTTTGAAGAACACAGAGGATTTCAACACACTAACAATTTATAGCATCAACCAGCTATCCCTATGGTGATAGATCATTAATGCAGATAGGCTTTATATTGTCACAGCAATGGCTGAGCAATGCTGTAAATCACTAGTCTGGTTATCTAAACTATGAATAAAAGCAGGGGGGGATCAGCAAATTATTTCTCAAAAGGAAGGAAGAAAGACAGGACAATTTTGTCAAATTTCGTCTAACAATTGCATTTGGTAAATAACTACTGCCAGTCCTAAAGCTCAGAGGTAGGATAAACCTCCTATGTTTGCAAATGCACAATTCTCATCCTTAATTTATGTTTTTAAATTGTAAATTCAA